>QANZ01005708.1:0-37631 GCA_003254925.1 Chamaecrista fasciculata
TTTTTTTTTTTGCATATTTGGTCTCATATCTTTGGGTCAATTACATAATTGGTTCTATATCTTTAGGTCAAACGTTGAAGTGGTCCCATATCTTTGCAAAAAGATCAACTGTTAGTTGATCTTTTTGCAAAGATATGAGATCAATTCTGTAACCTGACCAAAAGATATGAGACTAAAAATTATATGGGACCAAATTGAGACTTTTTGCAAAGATATGAGACCAAAAGTGCAACCAAAAAAGGTACATGACCAACTTGAGAACTTTGCAAAAGATGAGACCAAATTTACACTTTAACTTAAAATTAAGGGTTTTGTTTCGAGATTGAGTTATATGAAGTTCTTATATCTTTATTATTAAATTTATATTAAAAATAAGATGTAGTATGATTAAGTATAGAAGACAACAATTATAAAAAAAAAATTATTGCACAAACATTTTTCAAATTTCAAAAGAATATTTCATACATTAACTACAGCGGTTTTATACATGTTACCCACTATATAATTAAGCACTTCCTGAAACATATATGATATATCTATAAGCAAGGAGAAAAATACAATTCATTTGGACAAAAGAAGACAAATCACCCTAAAAACATGGTGTTTGGGTGCAATTCTTGTCCTCCTTTTTGACATTTGAAGAAGCTTGTCAAACATCAGTACTACCATTACACGGGAATTTACAACTATTGTGTGTTGTTTTTAGTGACAAAACAAAGCATGTATATACAAAACATGGGACCCATCAGATAGAAAATAAGATAAGGGATTGAAAAAAAAAAAAAACAACTGTTGGAAGCAGCAAAGAGGTGGGTAAAGATGGTTGGTCCACTATTGATGATGAATCAATTCAAAGCTTTCATGAAATTGTCCTCAACATTCCCATCAATGAGTGAGTTTGAAGGTGATGAGAATAAATAATAGAATAGGATATATTTTGGAGCTTGCTAAGTGGAAGCTCTTTTCCACATTCTCACTTTTCTCTACTTTAATTTATCTCAGGATTCGAATATTTATATTTATGAAAGAGAATCTACTTTTTTTATCCATTACTTACCTGAGATTCTTTAATTTATATAAATTTGGCTAGATTAAATTTTACTAGATGATATATGAAGTGTTTAATTAGAACTTGAAAAAAAATAATAACGAATAAAGTTGACCTTAGGAGGGTCATAGGGATATAGTAACAATCATTCTACTTCGTATTAGGCTACACAAACCTAATATTAAGAATAAAATAAAACAAGGAAAAAAAATTATGGGTTACAACTCATAAGCTTATTGGATTAACAATAAGTACAGCGCTTAATGTGCTTGGTAGAGTATAAATTTCTTCTTCCCCACTGTCCTCACTTTATTTGAAGCAAACATGGGACACTCTATTCCTTATCTATTCTGTCTTTATCCTTCATTCAATCAACTATTTCTTAAAATCCCTAGAAATGAAAATAGGAATAAACTAATACTTCAAACTCTTAACGATTGAAATACACAATTTAATTTTTGGAAGAATTAAATGAATATTCTCATTAATCCTTAAAAGAACCAAATAGTATTCTCTTTAGTCCATTAAAAAAACTAACAAATAAATCGTTTGATTCTTTTGTATTGCAATTGTTTGAAAATTGACTAGTTAACTAATCTTTTAGAGATTGAAATGTTAATTTACCTTAGAAATAATTACATTCCCAACTTTTAAGCTACCTTAACGCACTTTTACTACTCTATTTCTGTGAAATGATCAAAGACAAATAAAGTACATGCTAAAATTGGAGAACTCCAAAAAGAAGAAGTGGATAGCTAGATAAGGCCATATATTGGTATTATTCTACTATAGTATATGGTAGGAGTGAATAGAATAATGGTACCATGGGAGGCCCATTTTGTGTGTATTGTCAATTGTGGAATGCTCTTTCTTCTATCTCTTCTATGGCAGACAAAGTTCATGTCCTTTGCCTTCTTTATTCTTTCTTTACTTTTCTTTCTTTTTTTTTCCTTTTCAACTTCCCAATCTCAATCAGCGTTGGAAATGTCTCAAGTATCTGAAATTTGTGTATTGAATGAAGTCGTATCTGAAACTTTATTACTAACAGTATACAGTTCAGACAAAAGCTACTGAAACAACTCTACCTTACTGAGGGTAATAAAGTAACTTTACAATAAAACTAATCTAACAGATTAACAACTCTAATAATTAGTTAATTACAAAGGTAAGGGTACTGAAGAATCAGTAGCAATGTAGCATATATATGTTCAATAAAGGAAAAACATGTTCATAAAATATCACATCCCTTGATATTAATTAAAGTGGTATGAGACTCCATATCATAAACCTTATGAGACCATGCATGCTGATGCAGTCCAGAGTAGAAAAAAATGTATTATTGAAACGATTTAAGTTTAAATTAGCCAATAGTGGTACAGTTTGTTAAGATTAAAACATTTACTTATAAGGGTGAATATTCGAATTCTCTAATGGAAAATTTTATTTAGTAAATGATATATCAATTCTTCTTCAAACAAGTGAGATTAGGAAGTCTTTCCTGGACTTGTCTCCACTTTTTGCTTACTGAAAAAATAAAATAAAATTAAGTCAACGATATTATAAGTGATTGTTGTGACTCTACAAGAAGTGGAAGGGATTGTGTTGTTGGATAAAATTGATGTAGCTACAGGCTGTCTCTTGCTACATCGAAGAAGCAATAAATGAATAATTAATATTTGTATTGTCATTGTCACATTCTGCAGTTTAGTTTAAATTTCTCCGTAATTGGGAGTACTAATTAGCTTGCCTTTGAACTAATTAATATGCAAAATATTAATATTGTATTGTCATTATCACATCCAGTAGTTTAGCTGACTTTCTTCGATCATTTGGATCTTTCTCTAATTCTCATTAATTTCCTTGGTAAAGGTGAAAGACCACAAATGGATATTATTCAAGTCTACAACAACATTCTGGGATCACTTATTACAATATAATTCTATGATGATAGGACATAAATATGTATCTTGTATTGATGATTGGTCAAAAGTACTGGCTGGGTTTATATTGACTACAAAAGAAGGTTGTTTCAAGCTCATCCAGAATTTTGAACAATTTTTAGTATTACTGTCCCCAACTTCATGTAGTGATGGATGAAGCTAATTGAGTATAAACTGATCTGACTTCGTTTCTCTTCATGTTTCACTTAATGAACTTCTTGTATCTCACCAGAGCTGGGCATAATAGAGCTGAGCCTATCTGTCACGCCTTCAGATTCAGATATTTTCGATATGTTCCGAAACTCATCAGACATATCTGGAGAATGCGCTGCTGACTGCTCATTTGGCACGGCTTCATTCTGAACCATCGGCTTTGAGTGTCTGATGGCTTCAGCAGCCTCAGGCATTGCTATAGGAGGTGGCTGAGGAGGCACCCATGTGCGTTTCAGTGGCTGCTGATTGGAAGGAGCACTATAATGTGCCGCTGCATCATGCTCATTTTTGTGGTCAATATCTTGGATTCTGACATTTTTCCTTTGCCACCAGGGTGCTGGAGGATCATCTTTCACCTCAATGGTGCTATCTTGAAGGTTGGAACTCATGTATTGACCATTTTCTTGAGACTGAAGCACTTGGATTGATGTGTTCTGCACCTGATTTACCTCCCAAGGCTACAAAGGAAGAGTTGAAACAAATAATCAGTCAGTCTCATGTGGAGCAACGCCGCTGGGATTTGGGGAAGGAATGCTAAGAATTCTTCATTATTTGAGATTTTTAAGAAGAAATGCCATGAATTCTTATATCATGTCAAGAGTTTAATTAGAAGTTACTTTCATACAGCCCAAAGCCATAACATCTTTCAACACTAGTACATGAGATTAGCCAAGGTAATCTGAAACATGCTACAGATACAAATGACTCACTTTTCTAATTGCTTCAAACAATTTTTACTTTCTCATCCTAAATAGACTTCATTATCACATAGACATAATTAATCAAAACATATTTCAGATGCACAAGTATAATACTACAAACTTCTCTGGTTTTACTTTGAAGAAATAAAGAGCCATGCGGACCTGATCCCCAAAATAAACTTAAAAGTTTTCAAACATGAAATAATTATTATTAAATCAAGCAATTACAAAATCCAAATTACATGTGTGCACAAGTTTAGAATTAGCACTCCTGATTATAGCAGAACAAAAAATACAAATGCCAGAATCTAGAAATTACTGATTGATGGACCAGGGCTGGTTGAAGCTTTTAATTCTTATGAAAGAAGAGAAATAGGGAAAGAGGGTGCTTTTGGGCCTAACAAAAGTGGACCAGCTTCGGTGGAGCCTAAGTTCTATAAGAGGAGAAAGAGAAGAGGGCTGGATAGTACAGGGAAGAAAGAGGAGAGGGGCCTAACGGTTTCTGATTCTGACACAGTGGTGGAGGCAAAGGAAGGAGCTGTGAAGTGCGCATGCCTTACGTAGAGGAGGTGCTGCATTGTGTTTTCTTAGGCAGAAATTTAGTGGGAATTCGGGGGAGAGACTGGCCTCTCGAAAGTCCAGATTATGTTATTGCTTTCTTGTGTGTTCTTGAGTGTTCTGGTGAGTAGTGTGTGTTGGAGGCTTGAGGACTATTTTGAGTTTAGTGTCACTGCGTAAGGGCTGTATTTTCCTCGGCTATATATTAATATAGTCTGCATTTTTAGTCTTTCTCAATCTCAGTTGATATATCAGTTCCTATCACTGATGCTGACACTTGAATAATTAAATAGAAATTCTTCAAAGATAAACAAATATAAAGTTCAGACAGTTCAGTTTATGTAGCCGAGTAAAAAAACAATTATTATTTTAAATAAGATAGACAACCAGAAATCAACATCAAAGAAATGCAAATAAAGATCACTAGGGAGGGAAAACCTTAGTTCTTGGTGCCAAGCGAGGATTTGATGGTTGCTGATTTGGATTGGGAGGAGAATCATTGATATCCTGCATCAAAAGCCAGTTCTAAAAAAGTTGACAACGACCATAACCAAAATGCAAAACCAACATATCCACCTACTGGATTTTGTAGGTCACATATACCCCCCAAAGAAAAAAAGAAAAGAAAAAAGAAAATCACATTTAGTTTGTTGTTATATGACACTTCAATTGATTCATTAAAATTCAAGTATTAGACCAATGATGCAGAAACTATATAAGAGGGGTAAAAATGGCTTAATGGAGCACTTCCACATCATCTAATTCAGCTAACCTTCACTTATCCTAGCTGGCTTTGAGGACATTTAAGTCATTTTTCTTTCCTTTCCCATCGCAAATCCAAGAACAGAACTCTAAAAATCATTAAAAAAGGAAGCAAAGCTTTCTTCCACTCGTGAACCAGATTCAATTTTAGAGAACCAATTTTATCAAAGATCTAAAACCTCTCTGAATTTTGGACTAACATGCTGTTTAAATGGAGGATTATTTGGCACAAAATAAAAGGTTCAAAGGTTTATAGGTCTCATGTGGTTTATGCACATTGGCTAAAGTTTAAGAAAGTTTCCTATGTTTTAGCCAGTAAAATTTAAGTATGAAAGTGAAATTAAACTTATAAAATATAGAGAGCATAAGACTTACTCTAATGTTAGAAGGCTTCTCCCCTCTTTGGATCATGGCCATGATCTGCAAAACATAAATTGTTGAAAAAAAAATTAATCAGAACATTGGCAAGTATCAATAGAATATAAAAGCAGGGCATGCCATGACCAGCTGTGTATGACAAATGTTAAGTGACTACCAAATTTTTGCTTTTCTTACACAATCCACATGACAGACCACATAAATATTCAGTCAATGAATATATGAATTTGCTAAGTGAACTTGTAGCTAGAAAGTTGAAACTGGGACAAGTCTGACAGAAGCTCATTTCAAAAAATGATGGCCATGGTAGAGTCATCCAAATTTCACAGGTATTACAGCTGACAAGCATGGATCTGAAAAGAAGCTGGACTAGTTTGTTCAAATCTTGAAAATATTGCTAACAAGTGTGTCCATTCAAGGTTTATAGCACTGTAGGCTCACCATGCAAGATCAATACAGAAAAGGCTTATGATGATTTGAACTATATTTTTATAATTTATAGATTGGAAGAAATTTTATTTTTGTTCAGAAACAAAGCCAGTACAATAATGTAGTTTGAGTCAGTTGAATAACCAAATCATGAACACCTAATTGGCTGCGTTAACTTGGCCTTTCAGAAGGTCAATAACGAATGCATGGTCCTTTATTTTTTTAAAGAAAAAAAGGACTTAGAATCCAGAGCCAAAAACCACAGCATTTAATTTACATAAAGGTCCTTTTGGATTACCAGAATGGTGATCATCTTCAATGAAGTAATTCAAAATGACAAGTATTCAGATAACGATAAGGACTTGCCTCCATATATGACTTTGGATGAGGAGCAGTAGATGGTCCAGCAGAAGCTGGTGTTGATGAATATCCCCCTGCCAATAACATTTTACTATAGGTAAAAATTCAATAAATCATTTAAAACAACAACAACAACTACTAGGTTTTAGTTACCCTATACAACCTGAATGCAAGTCATAGTCCACCTTGCCATTTGCAATCAATTGCTGTTCATATGGGAGAAAAAAGATATTACAGTTGTCAAAACTCAGTACGAGGATGAGAAATGGCATGTCCAAATTTCATTGGAAATCCTGAAAGAATTCCTGTCTATATGTATATACATATCTGACCTTTGAACTTGCTCGAGTGACTTGACTGTCCATTTTTTGCTCGGGAAAAGTGGCTCCACTAGAAGCTATTGTTTTTGGCAAAGCAGAAGCCGAGAACAATCAACAAAAACTAAATGGGTCAGAATTAGAAATGGAAATCCAAAACTTCCAGAGTGTGTTGATAGATTGTAGAAAAGCATATAATGCAAGGGCTAGTAAGCTTCACAAGACAGTTCATGAAGCTAAAATGCACTTATAAAATGTCAAAGAATCTTAATTGTCACACATAAAAGACAAACATTAGTGCAAGCCTTGGTGAACTCCTCTAGTCATAAATTTACAAGCTCATACAAAATTTTGCATTCTTGACAGATACATTAATACAAGTACAGTTGGTGAATCATAAACCAAACTTTTTTTAAAATGCTCAAAGCACAAGTGAAACTGCTCATCTTATCCTGATAGAAGAAAAAGGCAACTTCAAAGTACCTTCCAGTCTTCTTATTGCATTAGTCATCAGCTTCATTTCTTGTACTTGCTTATCTACAAGGCTCAAAAGTACCCCAAATTGTTTCCTCTCTGCAGAGTATAAAACCAGATGCGGCAACAATTGAAATCACTACTTGGAACTAAAATATGTCAAGAGAAAGTGGGACCAGAAAAAAAAAATCCAAAATATTATTCAGCATCCTAATTGACATTTGGTTAAACTCACCTTCATTATGTGAAATCAGCATGTCCTGGCTTACTTTTGCCATATCTGCTGCTGCAGCAGCAGCAGCTTTTGCAGCTTGTGCAGTTTCTTCTGCCAATGATGATTTGGTGTCTGCTTTTATCAACGGGTCATCTTCCTCTATGACAACCTTGCGTATCCAAGATTTTAACCGAGGAAGGATTGATCTCTAAACAAATGAAGCATGACTTCAGATAGTTCATTGAGGCTCAGACAACAAAGAGAAAAAGGCTTATGAATACAACAATTCATTAGTTCAATAAGGGGATACATGGACTAACAAAGTGAACAGGTCACTGCAACACGTTCTTTATGCCTTAGGCTTAGAATACTAGTTCAAAAAGAATTACCTTAAAAAGTAAAGCTGTTCCAGCACTTGAAGCAGCCAGTAATCCAATTGCAATAAAGGCATGGGACCAGTGAAACCTGGAGCGTGATAAAGTTATCAGTGACGTAGGGGCGCCAGTAGAAGCAGACGCACCCTGCTGCAAATTCTGTGCCGGAGCCTGTTGCTGAATGTTTGATGTTGGCTTCAACTGCCCATCTGTAACCATTACAATGAGCCATATAGGAAGATAAGTGATGCAGGAAACAAACCAGCTCTAATTAAACAGAAAAAGATAATTGTTGCATTTTGACCAGCAGTCTATCTGAACTCAAGAATAAATTAGAAAATACAGAAGAAAGAAGACCCAACTGTCCCTTCAACATTAGACACTTCACCTTGATTTCCACCAGCTGTCTGCATATTTGGAGGTGAATCCTGTGATTTGTAGAAAGAGCAAGAATTATAATAGATGACCAAATAAAGAAGATATATATTATTGGTTGTTTTACATATGACCAAGTGGAAAAACATAACAGAAAAAAGAGTAAAATGGCCTAACAACTAGCTTACTGGTACACGTCGAAAGGCCTCATCAATCTCCTCCTTTGTGAGGCCCTTCTTCTCCAGAAATGACCTCCTGTATATGACAGGGGAACCTCTAACTTTAGGGTGTGATAGAAATTTCACAGCATTTTGTACTTGTTCTTCCCTCATTGGTTTTGAGTTCACAAATACTGATGTTGAACTCTTCTTACCAGGCTCCTCCCTGGCATTTTCCTGATCAGCATTTGTTGATTGCGCAATTTCAGCACCTAAACCTCAAATAAGAGAACCAAGGAATCACTTCCAGCGCATCCAATCAGGTATAACAACATTCAACTTGACAAAATGATGAAGACAAGGAACTGTAGGATTTGTTTCCTTAAAATTTCTACTAAAATTTTACCTTTTCTATTATTTCTATTAGAATGATGCAGAGAATTACAGTATATAATTAAACCATATTCTCCATAACCATATTCTCCATAACCTTAATTTTATTTGGAAATCAAGGACCATCTAAAATGATATATGTAAAGGTTAGCCTAATTTTGAGTCACATAGATTCACTCTGCATTGCCTTGAAGAAATAACACATAGATACTTCTTTCAAAGCCAACAAATTTCATCAATTTCTATTTAGATAGAAACCAAATGCCCAACGAAGCATTAAAGCACTCCCCCCCAAAAAAAACATTATACTTGTGTGTTGTCATTCAAATTTTAAAGCAACCTGGATATCTACAAAACACTTCGTGGGAACTTTAAAAGGTGCGAATGAAATAACTACATGATCAAAATAGGATATAAAAGTCAGGAAGCTGGAATAGTTTAAACAGTATATACCTCTAAAGGAAGCAGTATTACATAAATCGTACTTAATGGTGCTAAGTGCGAAACCATACTAAGGATGAAGGATATATCCTAATAAATCAAAGTAGTGACTGATGAATAAACCCAGTGCAGGAAAGTGTAGATTTTATAGTGTGGAAAATAACAACGATAGATGTGATGCCTAAAATTTCAGTTGGGAAGTTAATAAAGATAAGAGTCAAATGATAGTCCTTTCAAAATCAGATTGGTAAAGAGAAAAAAAAAAAAAAAAGATGTACATAGACTAAGATAAAATGTTTAACTTAAAGACATAACATACTCAATTGACAATAATTAAATAGCAGTTGATGAGGCTTAAGGATGCTGGAACAAGCTGAATGCTGTGAATTCTATATCTCGTTGGCCTAGTGAAATAGGGAATGCTTAAATGAACTGAATCGTGAACTATTTACATATTTGATCTTCTGAGCTGCTAATGAAATCATTGAAACTCGTAGATGACAAATCAATAAGTTGGGAAATAGAGGGAGGAGAAATTGTACCAGGATTCGGAGACTTTTCATCGGAAGAATTGGGGGTGGCCATATGCAGCACTAAGCTGTGATTTCGAAGACGATAAAAGGTTAAGCGAAGGAAAAGAGGATTTGGAGGGATGGGTTTTGCTCACCTCGAAGCGAATGGTGTCCAAGGTGAGAGAAAGGCACTTTCGCACTGGTAAATTCATGAAAAATGAAATTATGATGATAGATAAATCGACTATATAACAATCAAATCAATCCATCTTACTTCATGCTTTTCTTTTTGTTAATGTTAAGAAGAATATCCTAAATTTAAAGTAGTCTTCAGATTTCAGACTCTATCAACTTTTTATTTTATGTAAAAAGATATTTTTATTTAGATTTTTTTTTTGAAGAAAAGTAATTATTTTATTACTATTAAATACATTAAATACAATAATAATTACTTTTGAGTTTTAGTTAATATCAAATGCAATAACATTGAACTTTTTAAGAGGTTAAAACCAGTGTTGTCATAACCGAATCGGACAAAGACTCGGACAAGTGTTCGGTTCACGATCGGATCGGTTGAATCGGTCGAACCGGATGACGTAATAAATAATTATTTTTAATATATTAAATATAAACCCTCTATATTTTTTTTGGGTCTAAGAGATGCATTAAATCTATTAATTTATTAGATAAGTAAAACAATTGGTAAGAAAAAGTTAACAGAGCCTCATAGTTGGGATGGTAAAGGTGTTGGGAATGTGAAGAAAGGGCATGGGTTCGAACCTTATAAGGCTCAAAATGATTTTTTGTAAAAAAAATTGAGAACCGCCGGTCCGGTCCAGCGGTTGGTTCCGGTTCTTGGCCGGTTATTTCCGGTTCAACCATCATTCCGGTTCAAATGGTTGAACCAACTCGCTCGTGTCTTTGGGTACCGGTCCGACTGTCCGATCCGGTCCGGTTTTCACATCACTGGTTAAAACTTAATTTTGATCTTTTGTGCATTGGTTTACTATGGTCCTATGTTTATTTTTTTTTGGAAATAATCATTTATAATTTTATAGTTCTTTTTATTTTTGTGAAAATATTAATATTAATTTTTGAAGTATTATTTGATTTTATTTGACACCAACTCTACTAGATAGAAAGGAAACTNCCCTCAACTAGAGTCTCTTCCTCAATATCAGATGGACATTCAAGAGGCTCAACAATATCAGTGTCTGTGGCCTCCTCTAGAACACCAGACTGGTTTTCTAGCAGTAATGTGCGATGTGGACATCTAGAAGCAATATGACCCTTAGCATGACAACGAAAACATTCTACAGTGGGGCCACTAGGGCGAGAGCTAGACCCTGTCGATTCGTTCCTAGGACCTGACAATTGATTGTGGTACACAGAAACAGTCTTAGGTTGGGGTACCCCCACAGAACGACTAGCTGAAGCAGAAGTTTGGGACCTGAGGTCTGATCCAACAGAAGCAAAACGCCTAGCAGACGTATATCTAGACAAGGATTCTACTTCAAGAGCCCTATGGTAAGCCTCTTCTACAGAATCAGGAAAACTCAACCTAAGTTCCCTCTGGATCTCAAAGCGAAGCCCATTAACAAACCTAGTGACCGTTACCCATTGTTCTTCCTGAATGTCACATCTAAGCATAAGTTCATCAAAACGGGGTCATGTAATCAGTCACATTAGAGGTCTGTTTGAGGTTAAGCAATTGATTCATTAACTGACTCCTATATAGAGCTGTCAAAGTGGGTCAACCCGGCTCACACGGGTTGGCCCACCACGGGTTACGGCTCACGCGGGCTGGCTCACGCGGGCCAGAATTTCTGGTGAGCCAGGATTATGCCAACCCGGCTCACCATCTTGGTGAGCCGGGTTGGCTCACTTAACCCACCAAAATTTAAATTTTTTTTTTAAATTCAATGTACATTTTTCCCAACCTATTTTTTTTTTTTAAAAAAAAAATTCAAACAAATCTAACTCTTGGCATTGTTCTTGAAGTGTTGTAAAATACATGGAAAACTCCACACATGCTAATTTTCGTTCCAACCTATTGTGTTTTTGGCCTGAGACCTATTTAATTCATCAAATATTGCAAATTGCAATACAAAACTCAAGGGTTATTGTGACTTTTTGTGAGTGAATATGAAAAGTGAAATGTCAAGAGTGATTTGGGTTAGTGGAAGGCTTAAAATGAAATTAAGTTATTAGTTTTTTAATTTTAGAATTAATTTTTTTTTTTACATGGTGGGTTGGTGAGCCAACCCACCAACTCGCCGGGTTGGCTCACCATGGCTCGCGGGTTAGGTGAGCCAACCCACACGGGTTAAAATTATTGGTGAGCCAAGATTGCATCAACCCGGCTCACCATTTTTGCGGGTTAAACGGGTCCAACCCACGGGTTGGAACCCATTTTGACAGCTCTACCCAAACCCCTTGACTCATTTTTTCCACTTCTGCGTTCTCTACAAGTGTACTCATCGTGTCCCACAATCCCACAAAAATAGCAGAATAGGCAGAGTCTTTCATATTTAAATTCAACCCAAATACTACCATCTACTTCACTCTTTGCCATTACACCATCCAACAAGCGAGTGCTACTAACCTGGAAATCTACTAAAGCTTTTAAGAAGGTTTCACCATTAGGTAAGAGAAAATACCTGTCTCTTTCATGTCTTTCCTCACTTCATTGGTACAAGTTTCATTTTAAAAGCTAAAGAACATTCAATTTGTTCTTCAAATGGCAAGGGACTTGTTTATCTCTCACATTATTGTTGAAACTAACTAAAATATTGTTGTTCAACTTCTTTATGATAACCACATTTATTCTCATAATCCTCTTTACTCTTGTATTCAAAATTGCAGATGCCTCCTAAGTCCTATATCAACCTTTGAACATATAGCTGTCTACCATATTAATTATTTAATCTTAAAAAATAGATATTTTAAGAAGAGAGATCAATTATATATACATATTAAGAATTAAAAAATATAATTTAAAATACATTCAAAATCACAACGTTTTCAATTTAGATTTCAAATTAAATATCGTATAATTATCTATTAAAAACATTTACTCATATTTAAAAGCAAGTTTTATTTATTTATATCAGTTATAATTTGGGCCAAGATTTAACACAACCCAGAGGAACTTTGTATATATAGAGATTGGATCTTAATAAGGGTCCTGTCCAAATAATGATAAGGATTCAGTGCCTTCAATTGAATGGACTAATTATTTGTGGCCTAATAGTAATGAGCTTATTCCAAAGTTGTGGGGGGCTCTACTCTATTTCAAACTCCTGGTTGAAGGGCCCTTTCCTTTCTTCTTATTTCTTCCCCTCTCTTATTTTGTTTTATGTTTTTCCACTCTTCTCCTTTGATGAAGTAAGAAATTTCTTCTCCCTTCTAGAGTTATGGGAGTTTTCTTCCATTAGAGGTTATTTCATTTATACAGTAAGAGTTTTGAATTTATAAAAAAGATCTGTTTCCTTTCATATCAATTTTTGTGATTATGTGATCATATTTAAAGAGTGATTAAGAGTATTCAGTAAGTTGAGCTACTCTATCGACCTGTTAAAATTAATCACAATCTACTTAATTAAGTTGGATTACATGTTGATTTGGACTAAAAATTTCATTCCCTAATTTTAATTTTTTGAACTCGTTCAATCAAAATCAACCCACCATTTTTTCTAAACGTAATTTGCTGCCAAATCTTATTCCTATGCCAATTTATGACCTTATTAGGATTCACACAATCTCTCAACCGCCCATCTTTGATTATGCTCTTTTTTTATTGCATTTTCTTTTAATTGATTGTTGTATTATCTTAGATATATATAATGCAGTACAATAATGCTCTATATAATTTGATGATAGATATGAACTATTGTTTATAATTTGTAAAAAAATATTTGTTTACATGGTGATGGTTGACTTTTTTTTTTTTAGTCCAACTCATCTTTTGAAAATATCAACTCAACCCCAACTCACACATAAACACTTTAAGGTTGAGCCAATTGAGTCGGTTTACTTAAAAAATACATTTTTAAACATACATATTCATCAAATACACATTAATATCTTACAATAATTTAAATATAAAGTAAAAATTAAACACTTTGGTACTCTATGGAGCTATTTTGCAATTTTAACCATAACAAATTTTGTAAAAATTACATATTGACCCCAAAATTTTCTTAAAATTTTCATTTTAGTCCCTAGATAATATGTATCCAGGGACCAATTTATAATTTTTTTAAAAAAATTTTGAGGTCAATAGGTAATTTTTACAAACTTTATTGGGTCAAACCGATTCACCGGTTGAACCGGTGAGTAGCCGGGTCAAATGCATAACGATATTTTTTGTTCTTTCAGACCAGTTTGATGTCCGATTTACCGGTTGAACCACCTGGTCCAGTTTGATTTTTTATACTATGAATCATCGTAATCTTTTATTATAGTTGATGATGTTGTCATTGGAAGACAAATTTTGTTATTATGGTGTTGTGTGTTGCTATTGTATAGTCGCTTTCTTCATTTTAAAAGAGCAAACCTATCTTTTATGATGATTATGTTAGCTGGCCTGAATACTTCTTCTGAATATTCATGTATCTAATTTTTATACCTTCGATATAATAAAATTCATCATGAGAAACAAAATTATATTTTATTTTGCATGAAAAGAAATAAAATGGAGCATTGTTACTAGAACTGTCATTTAGTTCTACGGGCCGCCATCAACCCTATAAAATAGCCATTTCTTTCTTTCTTTCTCATATTTATTCTCTTCTTTTAGTATAATAGCCCCATCACTCGTATTTTTCCGAAAAAAGATAACGTGAATGCAAGAGATCACTCAAAGTTTCAAATAGCTCGAGCTCTTCCCATTAAAATCCTAAAATGTTATGAAATTAAAATTCTTTAAGATTTGGTTAAAGTTAGAGTAATAAATTAAAAATGTTATAAATCCCAGTGTTGTTGAACCCGGACCGGACCGGCCGGTCGGACCGGTCGGACCGGGAGCCGAAGTGGGAAGCGGCCTGGTTCAACCCAAAGAACCGGATTTGGGGTTGGACCGGATTGGACCGGGAAAAACCGGTCAAAAACCGGAAAACCGGGTCCACCCGGTGGACCGGTCAAAGAACCGGTCAGGTTTTTTTTTTTTTTTTCAGCCTTCTTTTTAAAGTTTGGGGTAAAACTATACTTCTGCCCCCCAAACTTTCTAATTTCTAGGCTCCTACCCCCTTTATTCTTTGAAACATCACATTAAGACCCTTAAAACTACTCAACTCCTCCACTTATTCCTCATTTTGTCTACAACACTCTCATACCTTTGTTTCATTCTCATAATTATTTTTAACGTAACTTACAAACACTTCTTTCACTTCTTTACTTTTCAGTTTAGTCCCTGACAGATTATCTTTCATACTTTTACCTCTTTTTTCACCTATTTTACCATTCATTAGTTATATCCTTCCAAAGTCTCCTTGTAAATTATACTTCCATAATTATTTTATGTCTCTTAAACTCTATTATCTATCAAAAAGGTCATTCTTCAACAATTGGGGTGTTACATCTCTTAGACCCCAAAAAAAATATAGAGGGTTTATATTTAATATATTAAAAATAATTATTTATTGTGTCATCCGGTCCAAATATCCGGTCCGACCGATTCAACCGATCAGACCGTGAACCGAACACTTGTCCGAGTCTTTGTCCGGTTCGGTTATGACAACACTGATAAATCCATTGCCGCCCCTCTAGTGGGCAGAGTAGTATCTAAGTTAGGGGTTGAAATTAGATAAATAGAGGAAAGGAGACACCCCCATTTTGTTTAATTTCTTGGATATATCACCTAATAATTTGTCTCTTTATCACCTAATTTTCACGGATCAACATGCTTCCTCACCTAATAACATGTATCTTAAATAATTATCACTACTCCTCAATACTTATATCATGATTCTCCAATATAATTAACAGAATAACTTAATATTAAACAAGATGCCGTCAAAGCCTTTTAACTATTTATTAACAAATCTGTAAACTGGCAGAAACATATTTAATTTCAAAAAAATAAAAATAAAAGATGTGAAGAAAAAATATCTCTTTAAAACTCTATGTATGTAGTGTTTTGATCGTGGCCGGCTTTGAATTTTGATGAACATGCTTTGACAGAGAACTTTTACATGTGCCCTTGCATATTTTAATTTATTCGACTCTTGATATGCATGATAAATACAATAGTGCAATATGATCGTGAAAAACATGCACTTACCGTAATAGACACGTATATTCTTTTTGTTTTTCTCTTTGGCCAGATGACCAGATAGACACGTATATCCATTCTACATATATATATATTATACTAGGGGCTTTGCGTGCCCTATGTAAAATAAATAAGGGACTAAATTGTTAACTTAGTAAAGAAAGAGAGACCAAATAGTAAATTTTCTCTTATTTTTTATTTCATAGACTATATAGTTTTAAACATAGACGACCAGAAAGGGGTGGAGCCATATAATATAAGATATAAGATATATATATATATATATATATATATATATTACACTTTCTCCTCATATTTTCTCGTTACACATTAATTATCCTCCATGAGAAATGTGTGCTGAAACTTGAAATTTAAATATCATTTTTTTGGGGTTAAAACTTTATTTTTCCTATTTGGGTCTTCAGACTCTTCCATTTGTTTCATCGTTAGTCTAAAATGTAATTTCATCTAATTTTTGTCGTTATCTCTAAGTTGGACACTTGACTGACCTAGATGATTTCTCTGTCATATTTCTCCTAATAGGTGAGTTGGCACAGAGAAAAATAAAAATCTTCATTCTTAAAAAATAATTAGAGATTTATCTCTAATTTGTGACTAAGAAAGAAAATATTTCTTTCCCTCTTTATTAACTCACTTACTATAACAGTATATATATTAAATAGAAATGATTCACTTCAACTAAACAAGTTAAAAATAATGGCAGAAATAAACCAAATTAAAATCACATTTTGGACTAATGATGAACCAAATCGAAAAATTTAAAGATCAAAATATAGTTAAAAAAGGCTAAAGTGTACTCTTGGTCCCATAACTTTGGCAAAGGTCTCAATTTGGTCCGATAACGTCTTTTGTTGCAATTTCGGTCTCATAACTTCTGAAAACGTCCCACCGTTGGTCCCAAACTGATTTTCATCTATTTTCTGCTGTTAAAGATGATCTAACATACTGAGTTGAATGATGACGTGACAAATATGAGTGAAGTGGATTTAACGGCAGATAATGGATGGAAATAAGTTTGAGACCAACAGTGAAATGTTTTCAAAAGTTATGAGACCAAAATTGCAACAAAAAAAAGTTATGGGACCAAATTGAGACCTTTGCCAAAGTTATGGGACCAAAAGTGAACTTTAGTCATTAGAAAATGTTGAAGACCAAAATAGAACCTATCCTATAGTTTGAGGACCAAAATGAGGTTTTCACATTTTTTTTAATTTTATATCATTGGTAGCTTATAAATAGGACTTGCATGCCCTGCGATATGTGCAACCAAAGCGACCTAGCTACTTCAATTTAATTTTCGCCTCCAATTTTGTCCTTCAATTAGGTACTACGTAGCTTCTATATTCTATCTACATATATATATATCCAGAAAAACTCTCTCAAGTTTTTTTTTTCCTTTTAATTTTAATGTAACGACCCTGCCAATCATCCAGCAAAATCATATCCTTTTTATACAAAACTCAATGAACTTCCCATAATTCAAACTTTTTATACTAGCAAGTGGAATGGAACCACGTTAAGTTCAATGTGTTGATCATCTTTCTCTCTAAATTTGAATTTTGTTACTCTGTGTGTGACATGTGATTTGTAGAAGATTATATTATGAATTCCCAAGTGCATATATTTATATATAGATATATAAAATAGTTTATTTTGAACGAGTTTATTTAATTACATTTTTCACTTTAATTTTGCAGGTGTGATTAAGTAACTATGGCGAATAAGCAGTCATCTGAATTGGCCATCGAACGACTGAAGGAACTTCTTAGGTTTATTAACGAACTTGGACTTCAAAATATATAATTAGACACACATGCAAAACTATATATATATATATATATATAGATATAATATTATATGATGTTGCAGAGAAAAGGAAGAATTGAAAGAGGTGGCAGCCGAAAAGATAGAGAAGGTGATAGCTGAGCTGGAGGTGGAGGGAAATGATCCTGCTCTAGACCACATCATCGATGGCTTTCTCAACTTCAGGCTCAACATTTTCGAGTGATTAACTTACTTCATTAATTATATTTTTATATTTAAAAATATTAACTAAATTCAGTCTTACATCTTAATTAATTTCTGTGTATCGTCTATACAATATGGCAGCAAAAACCCCAAGCTGTTTTGTGAACTTGCCAAAGGCCAAAGCCCCAAGGTTTGTTAATTATTCATTAATTAATGAGTAAATAATATATACAATATTCAATATATTTGCTCCACTCCGAAAAGATATGTGATTTGATAATTCAATCTTTGAAAGATAAATTATAGAATTGGTCCATGTGATTTAGCCTATCTATAAGATGGTACCTTTTGGTTCAAAAAGTTACAAATTGGGGTCTGTGATTTAAACACATTGGGGTCCTGTTATTAAAAATTAACTGAAGATGGTAGGTAAAAATTTCATTTTAATCCCTAATTTTTGTACTATGTTCCATTTTGGTCCTTAATTAGGGACTAAAATGAGATTTTTACCTTTCATCTTCAATTAACTTTTAACAGCATGGCTCAAATGTGTTAATGTTACATACCACGGGTCCTAATTTATAATTTTTTGAACTACATGGTACCATCGTCTAAATAGGCCAAACTATAAGGATTATTTTTGTAATTTACCCATCTTTGAAAGTAACTAGTTTATACACTTTTTAGTCTTTAAGTTGTGAAGATAACAAAATTTAATACCTTGAATGTATTGATGTTACCAGTTTCAAAAATTAAAAAGTGTAAAGTAAATTTTTAAGAATTGAATTGTTAATTTCTCAAACTTTCAGGGACTAATTAATTTATATGTTTATTGATTCTTGATTAAATACCGAGCTAGCTAATAAACTAATAATGATATGTCATGTATAAATATGGTTTTTGTTGAATTAATTATAATTAATTAATATTATGGTGGGTGTGTAGTATCTGGTATTTGCATGTTCAGACTCACGAGTTAGTCCCACTATGATCCTTAACTTCCAACCTGGAGAAGCATTCATGGTCCGCAACATCGCCAACATGGTCCCTCCTTTTGATCAGGTCTGATCTTTTCAACATTTCACTGTAAAATATAAAATTATTTAAAAATAATTTGTTAAGAGAGAATATCTCATGGTACTAAAGTGTCACTTTTTAAATCATCGGGTACTAAAGTGAAATATGACCAAACTATAGAGTACCAAAGTGTAATTTATCCTTTTTTTTATGGAGCTTAAAATATTAATGAAAATCAAAAGTAACTTGGGGTGAGACTTGAGAGAACGTGGGCTAGAGGAAAGTGAGTGATTTCTTTTTTTTTTTAATTTTTTAATTTAATAATTTTAACCAACCATAAAGAGGTGAACCATATAATATAAGATAATTAGTTCAATTAATTCATCACTAATATATATATATATATTGATGCAAATTATATTATACTAATATTGTTGTATTCATTGTATTCCTCAGATAAGGCACACCGGAGTGGGTGCAGTCATTGAATATGGTATCAAAGCTCTTGAGGTGATTTCCCATATATGTATAAAAATTTGAATATTTTTTTTTTGGCCTAAAATGATACTTCACCAAACAAAAGCTCAGCCAAGACGGACCTAAAACAAGGCAAAAAACAAAAAAACAGAAACTACAAAAATCAGCAAAGAGAAAATAACAGGAAAGAGAAAAAGGCAACAAAAAAAAAAGCAGAAGCACAAAGCTAAACTGAGAAAAACTGTAGTCCCTTACTCCCTTATATATTCAAACTTTTTTTTTTATCAATTTGGTCTCTCTTAGATTTTTTTTTTTCCTCAAATTTGCTGAAATTTTATTAAATTGTTTACATAACAACGTTAATTAAAAATATAACATTGTTACTTGATAAAATAATATATTAAATTGGTTACATGACAACGTCAATCATTATATATGATTATATGAATTTGCAGATACCAAACATTATAGTGATTGGACATAGTCGCTGTGGGGGAATCAAAAGGCTTATGATCCATCCAGAGGACGGCTCTGCTCCATAGTAAGACACACTTGGACTTACTCAATCATTAACACAATATTAATTGAATTTTTTTTTTTGGCCGAAAATATTAATTGAATTCAAACAGTAATTAAATTAAATTACGGTTTCTTGTGTTATGAATGTGCAGTGATTTCATAGATGAGTGGGTGAAAATTGGTCTACCAGCAAAGGAGAAAGTGAAGGAAGAGCATGATGATGGGCATACATGTTTTGATCAACTATGCAAATTCTGCGAGAAGGTTAGGCCCATTAAATACAATATATATAAGTATATATGATATTAATAAGTATATAACTATATATGTATATGCATATGCAGGAGTCTGTGAATAACTCGTTAGTGAAGCTGCTCTCATACCCATATGTAGAGAGGGAAGTGAAGAAGAAGAAGCTATCATTGTTGGGAGGTTACTATGATTTCGTGACTGGACACTTCACCCTTTGGGAAAAAGACTCTCCTCCCATTACCATCCCTCCTTACAATCCTTTGCCCCCTCCTCATCACCACTGATCATATATTTTAATTTCCCACTTCAACTACTTTACAATAATCATATATAACATCATATGTGTGTGTATCTGTATCTGTAGCCAATAAATGTTGTTAGGTCTAGTGAGAGAAACTAATCTCTTACAAAGTGATGAATCTAAGTTCAAATTTCCATTAGAAAATAAATCTATGTTTAGTTTGACAATGTCTCACATATGTTGAACTTTTGCTTTAACTCCTACTAAGCCTATGCTGTTCAGATCTCTATATGAATAAATATTCAGAAACTTGTCCAAAAGTTTTTCACTATTTAGGTGTGTAGCCAGATCATAAATCTATATGAATACATAGAAGAATCAAATCAATCAAAGTGTCAAAAAGGTGGTATATCCATCCGTAACACAATAAATAATTTACATTATATAATACAAGGTAACAAACATATATATATAGCCTTTGAATAATATATCAGCACAAAACATTACACTCATCTGTCATTTCATTTTACACCAGTAACAACTAATTACACTGCACAACCTGTTCAATTTCTTCAAATTTTCTTTCTTTCTTTCTTGGTCTGTTCCATTCCAGTTTCAACTTTCAAGTGTTCCTGTCTGTAAAAGCAAAAGATCTGTGTTTGTGTGTCTCCTAGCTAGCCATTCTTATTACGAGGTTATTTAAAGAACCAGCATTAGAATCAAGCAGGTGCTCAAGTGACAAGGATTTTCTGCTCCTCACTCTCCCTGCTTCCTTCAACAATTCACTCAACCTTCTCTTCTCATCATACACATCAGGATTTGCAGTCCCTAGTTTTTCTTCCCTCAAACCAACAATGTACTCCAGAATTTCAATTGCATCGTCCACCCTGAATCCGGGAAAGTATATGAGATAATTCAAACCTTACAGATAAATCTTGCAGTGAAGTTGATATAATTAAAGAAATCAAAGAACAGTGGTATCTAAGTACTATATATATGCAACGATATAAAACTAAGAGAATAAAAATTTGAAAAGGCTATGAAATTTAATGATGAAGGAGATAGAAGAGTGAATACCTGCCAATTGCATCATATGTGCCGGCAAGATTGCTATATACTCCAAGCGTTTCAGGGTGATATGGTCCATACTCTTGTTCCAAAATTCTCTTAGCTTCTTCGAAGCATTGCACAGCCTCACTTAATGCATAACGCTGTACACAGGAAAGCCCCATTTGATTAAGAGCAATACCAAAGAAGGCCGATTTCTTCTCTCCGATAGCACGAAGCTTTGAGATAGCACTCTTGAAAGTGTTGTAAGATTCAGAATAGTTCCCCAAGATGTAGTACAACACCCCTATCTGAGCTTCAATTCCAGCTGTTGTGCTTTGCTGACCAGGTGAATTGTTATACAAAACCAATGCTTTTTGTAGTAAATCGAGTGCCTGCTCATACTCATTCATCGACTCATAGATAGCTGCAACATCTGTAAAACCACTTGCAATTTCCTCAGGAGGGATTCCGGGCAGAGGCTTCTCGTAGATTTTAAGAGCATTCTCACAATAAGATTTTGATTCCTTTATCTTGCCTGTCCTCTTGTACAAGTCGGCTAGACGAACAAAAACCATACCTACAGCTGGATGATTTTCACCCTTGCTGGACTTGAAAACTGAAAGTGCTTTCTGATAAGAAAAGATAGCCTCATCATATCGGGACAAGGATAAGTAAGTGTCTCCGATGCTGCAGTCAACAGATGCCACTTCCACTTCCTCGCCATTCGCTACCATTGCCATGCTCGCCAAAACAAGATGCTCTAGAGCTGCTTCATGTTTTCCTAGTGTTTCGCATATAAGGCCCATGAGCCTCCTATCAGCTGCCTCTTCAAGAGAAGGTGGCGAATCTTTTGCTTTATGAGTATCCAAAGCCATCTGGCAAAGCCTCTCAGCCTCATCAAATTGCAATGCTTGAACATGAGCTTCAGCCAGATATCTACAAGTTTCACCAAATCTCGAGTCTGTTTCTCCCAAAACCTGCCTCTGGACTTCCAAACCTTGAGTGTAGCATTTTATTGAATTCTCAAGCTGGCCCAACATTGCATAGGTGTCACCTAGTTGCATAAAACCGGCAAATTTACCAAGGGCATGATCTTGGCCTTCCTCAATAACAGGAATCTCAATCGAGCGCTCAAGAACTGGAATAGCCTCGTTATATTGGCCCAAGCTACAATGTATTGCTGCTGTAACATGTAAACTCATAGCGAGCTCCAAGCTTGGTTTCTCGTTGGCACTCTTCTCAAACACTTTTGTTGCTCGAAGGGCTAATTCAAGAGCCTTCGGCAGATTATCCCCTGATGAAATCAAATCTGTTGCCTGCTTCAGCAAAATGGGTCCCATCTCTGGCTTATCTGATCCTGGTTCGACAGGATTCTTGGCACGATTTAGTGATACCGGCCTTCCAGAAGGAGAATTTTGTGATTTCTTCACACTACTAACTCCTGTTGTTGGTTTCGTCAAAGGCTTAGTATTGTTCTTTTTCTCAATAGGAGGCTTCGCAGGAAGAACTTTGGCTTTGGGTCTTGACTTTGGCAATGTCTTAGGTTGTAACTTCGAATTGGATGCTTTGTTTGATTTCTCAACAGATCCAGAACTTGAACTAGCACTAGCCGGCTGAATCTCATTCACGTTTTCCACCTTCTTGTCATATGATGAACTACCTTTTCTAGAAGATGTTTCGCTAGCAGAATCATTCACCGGGTTTTCCTCCATTTCCTCTTCCATTATCTCCACCTCCCTCATAGGTCCTCCAACTAGATGGTGCAATTCTGAATCAATCCTAGACTCATCACCATCTGATCCAAAGCTTTGCCTTGAGGGTGACTGATCAGAACTCTGCATGTCATAGACATTTTCATAAAGCTGCTCGATTGAGGTGTCAACCACACCCTCAACATTAGAATCCGGACCGGCACTCTCGGGGTTTTCCGACTTCATTGGTGGTATTGAGGTCTCCTTAGAGGGTGAAGGATCCATATTACTTTCATTTACTCCTCTCTGATCATCATCATCTACTCCATTTGCAACTATTCCCGGCATCTTTAATTCCTTTGGGAACCAAAGTCACCGGGGCAACCAATGTTGAACAAATAATCTACAAACAAAACAAAAAAACACAAATTCACAACAGATCCATCCATCCATCTGACAGAAAACAAAGACAAGTCCCGCATTTTCAGAGATTTGCAAGTCAAACAATATTACTACAATTAATTACTTTCATTCCGGGGAGAGGAAATACAATTGCAAACACAGGTGTCAACTTATAATAAGTTTTATGATCAATAAAGCTTCGTTAGATTTAGATGGTATGGGCTCAAAGCCAAGATCAGTTCTTCAAGGTACAAATTATAAAACTAAAGCCAAAGGCCATGAATGATTGGAAAAGTCAAAGTCGTCAATCTTTTGCATGTTCCATTTCCGTTTATCTAAGATAATCAAAGGATGCTCATTGGATCTCGAAGAATACGCTTAAACAAAATCGGGATGAATCTCGTCATTCAAACATTACGGCATTAATTAAATAACGAACCTCAACTCTATTGATTATATAATATTTACACAAACCCAGAAACGCCTATGGAACGAGAAAACTATTTCAATAAAAAGAATTCTCATTTAAGCTAAATCTCAGCAGAACTATTCATAGGATACAATAGAAAGCGAATATAGGCAGAGGAAAAAAAAATGGGTTCGTCCCGTTTTGTTTAAATGAGTTGAAACGAAACAGGGAAACTGCAAAAAGCGATGAAATAGGAAGCCATACCTTAAAAATAATAAGAATCAAGCACGAAGATGAAAGCACCAAAGGTAATTGTCTCGTTGTGAAATAGGGAGAGAATAAAAAGTGTATATATATAGAAAGAGTGAGAGATAAAGGAAAAAATTCCACCTTTTGGTTGAGATTATTCATATATTAGCCAGAGGCAACATATAAAACAGAGAGAAGAATGGACGGCTTAAAGAGAAAAGAGGGGTGAGGGCAAAACAGGGATTTCAAAAGTAAAGATTGAAGAAAGAGAGAGAAAAAAAGAAAAGAAAAGAAAAAGAAATTGTTTTTACAGAGTTGGAATGTCAGAAACGAAGGCGACTTCTCTCCTAACCGTGCGGGGACTGCAACCGCCGGTGTTCATACTGTTTCACTGGGAATGTGCTAATAAAGTGAGTATATATCTAGATTAGGCAAGGAAGGAATTGATTATTGAGAAGAAAAGGAGGGAATAATGGGTGAATTTTGGAGTAATTAATGAATGTGAAAGTGGGTAATGATAGATTAGATTAGATTATATTTAGATTAGATAGGACGGAAGAGTGAATGAGAAAGGTTATGATATGATGTGTGAAAATTGAAAATGGGAAGAATGAGAATGGGCATTAAAAGTGGATGGAGGAAGTGGATAGAGAGAGGAGGGTCAATTAATTTGTGGGGAATGGGCATTATAATGAGATTGCGATTGCGCATGTGATTATATGAATATCTGAGTGAGGTTGTTGAGAGTCACCTTTCATGTTCATCACATGAAATTATTATTTATTAAAATTACTCTTCTCAACAAAATCTTACCACTCCATCCTTCTTAGTGACGGAGGCAAGGGGCCGGTCCCCTAAAATTTCCCCAATTGTTAGAGATTAGTAGGAATTTAATTGATTTTGTATTCAATTTAGTTTTCACTTATCTCTAAGGCCCCCCTCCCTCTTTTTTTTTTGGTAAGCATCTAAGCAGTTCTCTCTCACTCTTCTCTATCATATATATATATATATACTAGGGGCTTGGCATGCATATTGATTTATGGTTAAAGATTATATAAAGTTTTTATATTGATAAATGAGTAAGTTTGGGACCAATTTGAAATTTTCTGATACATTTGGGACTAATTAAAAATTTTGACTTAATGAAAATGAACATGGGTGATTTTTTTTTTACATAAGAATGAACGTGGGCTAGCTAGAAAAGTGGGTGATTTGTTTTTTCTTTTTTAATTTTTTAATTCAATAATTTTGACCAACCATAAAGGGGTGGAGCCATATAATATAGTATAGATATATATATATATATATATAAAATATACTGAATATATATTTAAGTTAAAATATATTTTTGGTCTTATATCTTTTGTTTAGGTTTTAATTTGATCCCGTATTTTTCCATGTTGCACTATTACTCTCATTTTTTTTACTCAGATGACATAAATGGTCATATATCTTTTGATCATGTTACAAAATTGGTCTCATATATTTACAAAAGGTTTTACTTTGAGACTAACGATAAAATTTTTTACACTGATATGAGACCAAATCTTTAATAAAAAAGATATGAGATCAATTTTGTACTTGATCAAAAGATATAGAACCACAAGGCCAATTAAAAAATATATGAGATCAAATTAAAACTTGAGCAAAAGATATGAGATCAAGAGTGCACTATAACCTTAAAGTCATGAGAGTTAAAGAAGAAAATGTTGACACTGCTACCTTAATATGAAATTCTAAGTTCACACATTTGAGATTATCTTATAAATCAGCAAGATGTTTAAAGGAGCAATTTAATACTATTTTTGTATTTAATGTTTCAAGGCAAAAGTATTTTTGGTACTCTTAAAGTATAGGGTCAATTCCAATTCTACTCCTAAAATTTCTTTTCGGTAAATTGTACCTTCGATGTTTCACATCAAGTAGTCAATCGTAACTCAAAATTGGGGATATAATTGACACAAAAAAAATAAAAGATTTAGAATACAATTGATCCAAAAAAATTGAGAGTATAACTCAAATTGACCCCATATTTTGAGAACACTAGGAGTACTTTTACCATATTTTAATAATATTAATATTAGACATATTTTTATTTAATTAAATTTTTAAAAATTAGTAATTAAATTTTTATATTTAATATCCATATTATATATATATCTTATATTATATGGCTCCACCCCTTTCTGATCGTCCACATTTTAAAACTATAGTACAAAATTAATAATAAGAGAAAAATTATTATTTAATCCCTTCTTTTTTACTGAGTTAATGATTTAGTCCCTCATTTATTTTACATACATATTTGCGTGCCCTAACGGGCACGCAAAGCCCCTAGTATTGTTATATGTGACACTAGTGTTTAAGAAAAATTTTGGCCCCCTCTTAGCAAAATTCCTGGCTTCGTCCCTGATCCTTCTTGTGCTTTTCTGAATGCTATCTCTATATTTTTCTACAGTCAAGTACAAAATAGATGGAAGCATATATGTTGAATTTATAAATTTGTTAAAATAGTTAAAGTATTCTTAATAGACGGTGACTCTATTCTCATTTTTCTTGCCCTTAATTAATTCTTCTTTCTCTCCCTCATTCTCTCACACCTTAACTTCTTTATCATATTAAATATTTCTGCTGATCCAGTTCTAAAAACATACTTGATTTAAATGAGAAATACAGCATTCATTGGTGAAAATATACTAGAAAGCATGCCAAAAGATAGTTTTTAAGAATCACTTGGCCAAAGATAATAGAAGCGTTTATGATACATGTTTATTAAACGAGTGATTGTATTATGAAAGTTCAAATATAATTAATTAGGCCCAACTTATGATGTCAAGAAAAATATTTATTCTCGAAATTTCTATACGAGATTAAAAGTCATAAATAAACATATAGTTAGCACATGTTGATTCCACAACTCAAATTATTATTTCAAGTGAACATTGAAGTTTGAACCTAAACCCATTGAAATTTCTATACATGTTGTTTTTTACTTTTTTACACTGATGTAAAAAAGGACCTAAATCATAACTTATCAACCAAATTAAAAGTTGAGAGAAAAAAGGATTGACAGCTGTGGGATTTGAACCCACGCCCTTTCGGACCAGAGCCTAAATCTGGCGCCTTAGACCACTCGGCCAAACTGTCTTGTTTACATAACGTTACGTGAAATTATATAATTATATTTCTACCTTTCTTGTTGAGAACTTCAATTTCAAATACAAAAATTATACGATTTGTAAAATAACGAATTTGATGCGATTTGGTTACTTTTTATTTTTTAAAAAGATTACCAAACAAAAAATTATTTACTGTTATTTTTGTTTTAAATGTTTATTGAAACTGTTGAGTTTGTCTCAACTCTAAAATCAATTACAAAAGCAAAAATGGCTTATGAGACAGTTAACATGCACTTACTAGGCAACAAGAAATCAAGAATATAGTAGGTTAATCATTAAATGCTTTTTATATATAAAAAGAAAATTGCCCTATAAAAATACAGACATGGACAAATGGCAACTCAATGGTTAATGACTTACCGATACAGAATATGCCCAATATAATCCATTGACATAAGAACAAATGGTTATTGTTAATTGGAATAATTGCATGTTATTATTAGACTGACGGGTTTTCGTGCATTGCCATATTATCAACTTTATTAGTGTAATTGACTTTATTAGAGATTAGATTGACATATCGATGTCAGTCCCAAAAAAAAGATTGACATATCGATGATTTTGATAAATATTAAGGGTGAGAGATTGACAATAATTATATACTTAAAGAGAAAAAAGTATGCCTAAATCAAATTTTGATAATAGGCCCAGTGATTGAGAGGCACAAATGGTAGGAGATGTTATTGGCCCAGCATGTGTCACTGACCCACAGGACGAATTGAAAGGGCGAAAACGCCCTACATCTCACTGAGGCAAGGACGCCCATCACGATAATGGCGTGGGCGCCCACAAGGTAAAAGGCAAGCAAGGAATAAGGAAATATTCCTTAAATTAATCATGAACCAATCAAGGATTGACCAAGATCTGCAGTCAATCAAAAAGATCCTCTCCATGGATTCTTCCTTGACCATCAAGGCACCTTTCACAGGGAATTGCGTGGGAGTCAAGGATCACAATCAGATCAACAAAGATCATAATCAAATATCCAAACATTAATGGCAAAATCACACCAGATTGCCCTCAGCCAGTATAAAAAAGTCAGACCTCCACACTAACAAAGGTACACTCTATTCTCAATCAATTAATATTATTGAGCAAATACACATTACTCACTTGAGCCAAATTTGACCCCCACAACCTAGTTCATCACCGTACCTTAACCAAATTTGATATTATTAACTTCGTGATTGTATCTTTATAAATTATATATATAATATTATATTTAATTTAGCTAAAAGTATTGATGTTTTATATTTTTGATACATCACAAACTCCAAAAAATAAGTACAAATTTCAACGATAATACCAACAAGTCATTTGTATGTGTGAAAAAATTGGTCTTCCTGCGTGGAGAAGAAACTTCAATATTCTAACAGTTTTTATGAAGGAAGATGTTGAAACGAAAATAATTGTGTATGAGAGAATAATCTATCTATTTATTTTTTACAATTTGTATGAGAGTTTTGTGATCTTAGTATATTATTTTAATAAAATATAATTTTTTATCTAGTAAAAATTGTTAATTGTTGTAATATTGATTATTTTGGGATTGTTATGTAATCGTTGATAATATTATCTATTTTTTGTTTGTATTTCTTTTGGTGACCATTTTTATTATTAGTAGATATTTTTACGAGAATGTACCCCTTTGATTAAAAGTCTTTGTACCCATCATTTTTATTTGATATATTAGAATTTGACTAATTCCATAACATTTGAATCTTCAAGCATTAGATAAATATATTCCATGTCCTTTTTTTTCCTTTTTGACGATGATGTTTTTCTTAGTTGTTTTCTATATGTTCTATCTATATAATGATTAAAATATAAGTCATTTGTATTAATTAATTTTTATATAGTCAATTGACTATAACCCCAGTCTTAATTGACTAATGTGATTGACATGTACGTATGTAACCCCACCATAATTTAATTTGAAGCATTGGCTCCAACAAAATCGAACACAATTTGAATTCCTTAGGCATGATATCTCATATTCAATCCATGGTGTGTGTATACAAAAAATTATTGTTAGAGATAAAATTTACTTCAATAATATATACATCTCGATAGAAAAATAATTTCATACTATAAGTGCAGCATAGTTCATGATTCTTTTTATTTAAAAAAAAAAAAACATTGGCCCAAACTCCAAAGCCAACCTTATACTCAAATTTATTATTAAAAAGAAAAGTTGAAAGCTGAATGGAAAAAACGAATATACCGGCCATACCCATAAGCTCATCAATAATTGAGGATGGGAACAGCTGTTTTTGTATTCTTAGGACTTTAAAAAAGAAAAGAAAAATCATAAAATAAAAACTAAAAAGGAAGAGGATTAATCATTCATCAATGGTTATGGCCAGCTCGTACTTATTGACTGAACACAATGTGTGGTTCAAGAGGTTGGGTAATATATATATACTAGAAGCTTTGCGTCCCCTAACGGACACGCAAATATGTATGTAAAATAAATAAGGGACTAAATCGTTAACTCAGTAAAAAAGAAGAGATCAAATAATAATTTTCCTCTTATTATTAATTTTGTACTATAATTTTAAAATGTGGACGACCTGAAAGGGGTGGAGCCATATAATATAAGATATAATACTGTTGAGCAAGCAAGTCACAAGATTGAAAAGTAGCCTAAGCTTTAAGCTTTGGTATGCAGGTGGATAAGCATCCCAGAAATGTATCATGATTAGTAGGAGAAGGTGGTATGAAATAACACAAGAATTCTGGATCCTCCTTGAGGGATTCCGAATAGCCCTCCAATATGAAAACTATCTCATCAAAATGAGGCCGTTTTGCTGGATTCCTAGCCCAGCATCTCCTCACAATACTACTAAATGCTAACGGACATTCTGATGGCAATGGTGGCCTCACATTCTGCACAAAACACCCCACCAACTATTGTATCAGAAATAAGAACAACGTAAGCAATCATAAAGCAATACCATATGAAACAGCATCAGAGACAGTCTTGTTGAAAAAAAACTTCAAAACACACTGCACTGCACCCTGTATGATTATTTTTTTGGTTTCCCACAAGTATACACCATTAGAGACAGTCTTGTTCGAGACATTGTTGAATATTAAATATGGACACTTCTCTTAGCAAGAATTCGAAAATGGGTTCATCACTCTGTAAGAAATTATCACCTCCTACTAGACTCAACCCCAATTGGTCTACTTCAAAGGATTTGAATTCATATCATATACATTGAAAAGCAATGAAAATGGAATAAACTTTCTCTTTTTTTATTTTTTTTAAATCAATGATCCACTAAACTTAAGAGGAAGGAGAAGGAAGGAATGATAACCATGATTTATTAGGATAACAGCAGATACACAAAATCTTGAGTTGAGGGTTGTAAGAATCATGTGGATGTCAGCCAAAAATAGATTATCCGTGATGTGTATCAATCTTGTTGATGAGGTGATTCGCTTAAATAAGCAACGTTATCACAAACATACCCACATGCTGGTAAAGATAACAGACAATGAATGATTGCTACCTACTTCACCCACGTTTGTGTCCACATTGACCATTAAAAGCACCTACCGAAATGATGCATGAATGTAATAAGCTAAAACATGAAAACACAACCACGTGTGCAAGTACCATAGCTGCTGTACATAGTATTCATGAATATTTATGATGTTCCTAAGATGACAGCTTATTGGTTCCTCCTTGAATAACTAATACTCAAATACACAAAAACCCAAGAGATACCATAAACTATTCTTATGATCATCCAAAATCCCATCTGCAAGAAAATCTAAAAATCGTTGAACAGCAGAAATGTGAAGCATAACAGACTCCAGAATCAATAGTTTGACGATTCATCAAGAAAACAATTAAACTGCCAAGCGACAGCAATTAAAGCAACTAAACAATGATGACAAAAGCCAGTTTGAGCAGACTAGTTATAATCAAGCTCCAGAGAGCATGATTCTTTTAAGATGTGTATAAGAGGATTAATCATATTTAAAAATCCATGTAATTGCAGAACTTCTATTTCATCACAATAAGGATATAGGCCATATAATACCTTTTGGGAGGCTGCAAATGCCGCCTGCTCAGGTGTCATGTTCTCATATGGTGTCAATGCTGTTAAGAGCTCCCATAAAACTATGCCAAAACTGTAGACATCTGCTTTCTTAGTATGATTCTTGTCTTTCATCGTTTCAGGTGCCATCCAACGATAAGTTCCAGTGAAATCGCTAGCAGTAAAGCACTCGGATTCTAAGCATGAGATTCCAAAGTCTGCTACTTTTACACACATATCTCCTCCCAACAATAGATTCTCTGATTTGAGATCCCTATGAAGGATCCCCTGAGAATGAAGATACTGCATACCACGTGCAATGTCCAGAGCCAATTTCAGAACAAGCTTGTGGGGTACTGAATATGGCTTTTGCATACGCAGGTATTTTCTCAGTGATTCCCCAGGCATATATTCAGTAATTATACAGAAGATAGGAGGTTTCTTGCAAGCAGCGACAAGCTGTAGGACAAACAGAAGTCAATAGCTGCTAGGAAAAATATAGTTTCTCCTCTCCTTTTGTTTTTTTTTTTTTAAAAAAATCTAAGAATTAATTGCTTTCATCGGTTCATCACTCTTATAGTAGACCAAAACACCAAATTATCACCTTCAAAGACAACAAATGAAACCACCAGCTGAAACTCCTATTTTATTCACTACTTAACAGATCAACATCAGTTATTTCATCAGCAACAACATCTACAAGTAGCTAAGAACCTACCAAATCAAAGTTTTTGACTATGCATGATGGAATCGGGAAGATCAGAGATGACTCTCAGCTCTGTCGAATTTGACACCAATAGAATGGGGTTTCTGTAAGCACTGCTTGGTATTACAAATTTGTAAGTTTCTTCCACCATCTATGGGTATTCATAACAGGAACAAATGGAGTACATTCATTTTTACTACATAATTTGTTTTTTCTAGTCATTAATCACCAAGTAGATATAGAATTTTAAACAAGTAGCAAGAAAATTGTCTCATTATCAAACGAAACCTGCAATTCCAGCAACACAGACAGTTGTAGATTAAGAAGAAGAGATTATTACTTTAATGATATTTGGATGGTGCAACCGAAACAGCAAGGCCACCTCTGAATTAAACTGCATCTCAAGCATAGCAGCCAAGTGCTCATCCTCCTCTGGTTGGCTTATGAGCTTAATTGCCACGTTATTGTTGTGTTTGTAAACGCCTTTGTAGATCCTACTATGTCTTCCAACGGCAAATTTGGGTCCAATGAAGAGCTTAGATATGTCGGCGCTCCAATCCTCTTCTCCTTCCTCCTTAATGGCAACCCCAGTGGAGACTAGATACTTAGACCATGATACTGCTCGCTTGTATTCGGCAAGCGAAAGCCTTCTCCCTGACTTGTCGTTGTTGGAAACTTGTGTAATCCACGAAAAGTTCCTCATGAGGAAAAGCTCCTAAAGTAGATCCAAGAGAAGAAAAGCTCGAATGCCCAGAAATGAATGAGTAAAGTGGTTCATCAACAACCAGCTACAATCTGAATATTTCTCATTGCTTCTTCATGCGTTAGAAAAAAAAAAAAAAAAAAAAAAANAAAAAAAAAAAAAAAAAAAAACTCACTTGAAATGTTGGGTAATTGTAAAATTGAAATGAAAGATAGGAAAGGAAGGGGAATTGTATTGTTTCAGTGGTGAGACGGAAATAGCAAGTACGAAGGAAAAGGGGTGGAGAGAGACGGTGATGGGAAGGGAAGGGAATAGAGAAAAGGGGAATCTGGGCCCATATGGAAGAAAGAAAAGAGGAAGAGGGGTAAAAAGAAGAAGGAAATCCGAGGTTATAAGAGTGGCATTGAAGGAGAAGTAGGTGGAGAAGGGAGAATTAAAGAGAAAACAAGAAGGAAGGAAGGAAGGAAGAGAGTAATGAATGAGTGAGTAAAGAAGAAGAGTATTGGATGATTGAGTTGAGTGATGGTTCTTGGTTCAGAAGATGAAAAAGAAGGGGAGCAGATCCTCTGCCGTACCGCACACCGTGCGGTGCGGCGAGGACCAATGGCGGGCTGCCACGTGGCGCCACGTGTGCAGGCGCGTCCACGTGGCAGCCCGCCATTGGTCCTCGCCGCACCGCACGGTGTGCGGTACGGCAGAGGATCTGCTCCCCTTCTTTTTCATCTTCTGAACCAAGAACCATCACTCAACTCAATCATCCAATACTCTTCTTCTTTACTCACTCATTCATTACTCTCTTCCTTCCTTCCTTCCTTCTTGTTTTCTCTTTAATTCTCCCTTCTCCACCTACTTCTCCTTCAATGCCACTCTTATAACCTCGGATTTCCTTCTTCTTTTTACCCCTCTTCCTCTTTTCTTTCTTCCATATGGGCCCAGATTCCCCTTTTCTCTATTCCCTTCCCTTCCCATCACCGTCTCTCTCCACCCCTTTTCCTTCGTACTTGCTATTTCCNAGTTTCTCTCGCTTATCTAAGCAAAAACTAATCACATTCAAGCAATACAGACAAAGTGGTTGTATCCTCCTAAAAATATTGACTTTAAAAATCGAACATGAGTCATCTCACTTAAGGTATAGTTTGTCAATTATTACTCCAAACACTTAATAAAGAGTTTTTAATTTTTTTTCTTATAAGTTTCTCTCGCTTATCTAAGCAAAAACTAATCACATTCAAGCAATACAGACAAAGTGGTTGTATCCTCCTAAAAATATTGACTTTAGAAATCGAACATGAGTCATCTCACTTAAGGTATAGTTTGTCAATTACTACTCCAAACACTTAATAAAGGGTTTTTAACTTTTTTTTGTTATAAGTTTCTCTCCCTTATCTAAACGAAGACTAATCACATTCGGACACAAAGTGGTTGTATCCTCCTAAAAATATTAACTTTAGAAATTGAACATGAGTCATCTCACTTAAGGTATAGTTTGTGAATTACTGGTCCAAACACTTACTAAAGGGTTTTTAACTTGTGTTGAGGCGATTTTGGTGTGATTCCCGTGTGATTGGAATGTTTTGTGTTAGAGTTTGGAGAGACGAACGTGAGATTCAGAAATTGATATTAATTAGGAGGAATGATTATGATTATTGAGTAGAGAAGGAGGGGTAAAGAGGTAAATTGAGTGGTGGAGGGTGGGAGTGGGAGGCCACAAGAAGCCGTATGGTCCTCTTCCGTATACGGTCTCTCACCCTCCTTTTCTTATTTCTTTATTTTTATTTATTTTATTATTATTATTTTAACATAACATATACTCTTATCCTCTCCACCTTTCCTTCATTATTTTAATCAACCTCGCTCATATTTACTCTTAATATCTTCTAATCATCCATCTTTTAAAATTATGCAAGACTACATTCCATGCCTCAACTTATGAAATAAATTATAGTTATATTCTTAAATTTCTTCTATTTTTAATTATATCTTTAATTTTTTACATTTGTCACTCTTATAACTTAAGGCTTAAAACCATTTAAATCGTTAATGAAGAATTCTGACGTTATATAGGTCACAAAAATTTTTAAAAATAATTGATATAAAAGGTTAAAGTTTTGGAATATAGTAATATAAATGTAAAATTTTAAAGGTACAATTGATATTAAAGTAAAGTAAAAAAATAAGTCACTCGCCACATCACTATTTTCGTTAACAATTTAGATAACTTTAGGCCTTGAAATACGATTAAAACAAATGTGAAAATTTAGGAGTATAATTGACAAAAAAAAAAATATACGAGTACAACTAAGACTTATATCATATTTTGGAGGCACTCGTAATAACTTTTCCCTTATATAGACAAAAATACTCTTTGTACCCCCAAAGTATGCAGCCATTTAGTTGTGCCTCAAAGTTTTTTTTAGTTAATTATACCCTTAATCTTTTATTTTTTGTATCAATTGTACCACAATCTTTTCTTTCTTGTGTTAATTGTACTCGTAAATTGAGGGATATTTGGGGATACAATTAACTCAAATGTAAAACATTGGGGATATAATTGACTAAAAAAATCTGGAAGTATAATTGAAACTGACTCCATAATTTGGAGGTACAATTGACTAAAAAAACTTTAGAGATACAACTAAAAATGACCGCGTACTTTGAAGGTACTAAAGTATTTTTGCCAATTATATATTATAACTCAACAATTAGGTACTAACAATTTGTTAGTCCTTAATTAAATACTAGAGAATTGATTTTTAAGTTTAGGTATGAAGCAACCTAAAATTTTTGGATCAACTGTTCTCATTTTTCAAAGCGCTTACGAGTTACTACTATTGTCGATGATAAACACATTGGCTAATGCTTAATAATTTAAAAAAATAAAATAAAAAAAAAAACTAAAAAAGTGGTTATTTAGTTTTTAAATTTATAATGAATTAACTAAATCAATTTTTAAATAATTAGAATATAAGATTTAATCTCATAAATATACTGATTATCAATAATTTGATCTCTAAATCTAAAATTATGTATTTTTGTTAATTCTTGAATTTATATGAATTATAATTATTTTTTTTATTAAATTTGACCTAGAAACAAATAATTTGTGGCATTCTAAAAATTTGATTATATACTTTAATTTTTTAAAAATTAATTTATTGAACCACCACGTGTTCACATCATTAGAGCCCAAAGCCCGAAACTATTACACCAAAACTCTATCATATTCATATCACACCCATTTCTATCTCTTCTATTATTCTTTCTAATAAAATTAAAACACCTAATATATACCTTCACTAAATTATATTATCTTCTCTCCACATATAATCACCTCATATCTAATATCCTAATTCTTCAAATAGATATACATGCATCTTATTCTTTCTCCAATTCAAACAAATTTTTGAATAAATTAAAAATTTGAAAACTTGTTGATAAAATTAGTTATATATGTTTCTAATCACGAAAAGGAAATGCAATTAAAGGTGCCAACTCATTTAGAGAAAGGTTTATCTATAATTAATTTATTGGTAGGAATCATGATATATAAAGTGACAACTATAGATAGACGTGGATTTATATACAAATTCAAAAAATCAAAATGCCTTCGTCGAAAAATAAAGATAAGAAAATCAAAGTAAGATACAAGCACATGCACAACACATCGTAATATTGGTAGAATGCCAGGTGGCGCCACATGATTGGCAAGAAATGAATGCAGTTGCAGGACTTGGTGGTCTTCGACACAAACTAATTGAATTTGGGACTTTGGGTTTGGCGTGTAGTTAAAATAAAATTGATTGACACTTTATATTTTAAGAGGCTATTTTTTGTTCTATTATTTAATTTATTTTTAAAATTGTGTATAATATTGAGAAAATTTAACATAGAATTAAAATAAAAACTCTAAACTAACAAACAAACAAATCAAGGAATGGGAAGGAAAGAGGTGGCTTGGAGATTTGGTGTATAGTGTATCCAATTATTGGGTGACCAATCATGTTCAATCCAATTCTACTACTAAAATATTAAAATAGAGAGAGAAGATATCTTGTAATGTACTAATAAGTATATGTAATATTAAAATATTAGAAAGAAATGAACAATGAAAAAAAATCAGAGTTTTGAAAAGGATTTTGACGAAGATATATATGTAAAGACTTTATAGTGATTATTTGCAAAAGTACTTTGATGTTCAAGAATTTAAAGTAAAAGAATGAATATATGAGTGAAAGTGTTTAACTTCACTTTTGAGTTTCTTTCTGGAGTATATATAGAGATGATGGCTTTAGGGAAGAATTGATTGAGGAAATTAAAGGAGGAGGATTTTAACATTAAGAAGAGTGGCTGATGAGAATCTCAATATGTGATACAGAATTTTATAATTGTTAGAAATTATGAAGTCTGGATAATTTTTAAAGTTTTATTAAAATAATGAATCTTTAATTGTTTATGTATAAAAATATATATAGTGAAAACTACAAAGCTGGATTAGGGTGAATCTAACCTTGAGTTCACAGTAGAGGGCAGTTTCCGGCAAGTAGGGGTCGTCGGAATCTGCAAACGAGAATGCACAGGGGGTTCCCTGCGATTCTTCTCCGATGCTTAAGTTAGTGAGAGAAAGCTGGAGAGTTTGAATATTTTTAGAGAGAGAGAGTCGTTACCTTAGAAAAGGTCCCCCCTTTTCCTTTTATCCTCCTTCCCTTTTGTCTCATGTTCGTACGAGGTCTCTCTCTGAGACGTTAGGGGTGTACTCGGGATGTGTGAGGAAAAG
>QANZ01005709.1:0-26262 GCA_003254925.1 Chamaecrista fasciculata
GTCATGCTGGTCTTAGTTTATTTTTGCTCCCACAAAAATAATCGGCCAGGGACAATTTTAGATTAATTATCTCATAATTAATCATGGACGTTATCATAGTAAACATGCGAATGATATGACAACACATTAATTTATCTTCCATAAATTAATAATATGTTCACAACATATTTATCAAATAAAATGATTGGCCCTAGGGCACAATCTCCAACACTAGATGCTTTACGAGAGTCATGGTGCAATTATGTAAGGGGTTACAAATTGTTGGACCGACCCGGAGAGTCCTGTATGGGTTTAGTCATGAGCTAGCCTCTCCTGTACACCTGTCACGATGCCCTTAGACTTGAGGTCTTGAATATTCTGACGTTGTAGATGTCAAACTTTGGCCTAGTCCAACGTTGCGCGTAGCAGGGTAGCCATACAGGCTAGGTACGAGTTTGGTTGTTTACCGTGCTGAGGAATGTGGTTGACCAAGATAGGATTTTGTCCCTCATTAAGTTTAGAGATATTTGACTGGGCTCCTCGATGAGTCTGTCCAAGGAATGTGTGGCCATACAGGGAAATGGGACTAACTCAAGGAATCGAGAGAGTTATGGTTTGGATTGAGGATGACTTTCCCGTGCCTTATCCATGACCAAAATATCCTGTGACAATCGGGATCAAGACAAGGTTGTAGTAAGGTTAAATTGTTTGGCGTTAAAGCGATAAACTCACATGTTTTGGGTAGTCGTGATGGCTTGCTAGAGTCCGCTCTCGATTTGTGAGTCATAGGGATGATTTGCTGCCAACTTCACGTGAGGCCTGCTGGGTCACACACGAGCAGGATCAAGATGCCGTAATGGGACACGAATTAGGGTTAATTCGTGAGTCACTTTGGTGACACAATTTAAGACATGGTTGGATGTCTTAGGACATGAAATCTTGTCTTAAATAAATATCTACGTTTGTGATATTTAAATTTGTTGGACAAGTTTAAATACATTAATTGTTAAATAGTTAATTGGATTAATCTATTTACAATTATATTATTGTTTATAATATTAGGGAATAATAAATTAGATAAGCTTCCTAAAAGTTAGGAGATTATTGATTTATTAAATTCACTAATATTGGGATAATAAGATTGAGGGTGGCACCTTTATCAATAAAAATGTTTTGTTAATTAGATTCAAGATTTCAATTTGAATTCAAGATTTGATTTTGATTTCAAGATTCAAATTTGAATTAAAGATATTAGGGTAATATTTTAATTCAATTTGTTAAGGAAATTAATAAGTTAGTTATAACTTCCTAAGAGTTAGGGTTGTTATTTTAATTATTAAATTCCTATAAATTGGCTTGAGGATGGCGCATTGTTGGAGATCCAATGGGCAAGATTTGATCTTGCATTTTGGATTTCAAGATTGCATCTTGAATTTCAAATTAAGATATTAATGTAATATTTTAATTAAGAATTCAAATCCTATTGACCAATGGGGATTGGGAATTCAAGATTTGATCTTGAAATTTAAATTCGAATTGGCTTTTAATTTTGAAATATAATATTAATGTAATATTAGAAATCAAGATTTATGAAGTCCTATTTCCTGATTATTATAATTCCTTATTTTCATGAGTTAGGGAATGTGATTCCCTAACCCTAATGAAACTCTATTTAAACACACTCACATAAGGCAAAGTCTCCTAGTGCATTATTTTGAGGGTCAAAATTTTGCCTAACCCTAGTTTGGAGAGAGAAAGTCGATTTTCTCCTTGGAGAGAGAAAGTTCGATTTACACTTCATAGTTTTAGAGTTCTTGTGTGTGAGTTGTGCACCACCTTTCTTGGAGGTTCAAGAATTGTTCTTGAACATTCAAGAACTGTAGATTTGGTTCACTTGGGAAGAAGTGAAGGAGGCTAGCACCTGGGCATCTGCCAAACTGCTCGTGTGGATCATCGGCAGAGGAAGGACACTCGGAGTGGACTTCTCAGACTCGCGAACTCAAAGCACCGATTGTTTTAGTAAAACTTCTTTTCGTATTCTAGTATAAACTCATATAGCGGATCCTGGCAGGAAATCATATGAGCTGCGTTATTAGTTTAAAGTTTTTTTTGAATTTTGCTTCCGCTGCGCACGCTCTGTGATTTCCCAACAATATCTTTTGGCCAGGTTGCTGAATTGGTCTCATATCTCTGAGTCAGGTGCAAAATTAGTCTCATGCATATATCTTTGGGTTAGGTGTAGGGATGACAATTTGGGTGGATATTTAGGATACATGTCCGAATCCACCCGTAAAAAATATCTGATATCTGTTGGATACCAGATATCGGATAGGATACGGGTATTGAAAAACAAAAAAACAACTATCCGGTATCTGCCCGAAATAAACAGATAGTTAGGGTACCCGGTATCCGATACCCTATATTATAAATATTTTATATTGTATACATTTTTTATTATATTTTTAATTAATTTATTTTAGTTAACAGATATTGGTTATCGGATATCGGATATATCCGATTTTTGAATTAGGATATCACATCCTATATCCATTATTTTATGGTATTTCGAATATTTAAAGTACTCGTCGGACATCGGATATCAAATAAGGATAGGATACGGATATTGGAGAGAATGAGCGGATACGGATAGTGATAAAATGAGCAGATACCCACCCGTTATCATCCCTAGTTAGGTGATACTGGCGGTGGATCTTTTTGCAAAAGTATGAGACCAATTCCAAATCGCAATCGAAACCACAATTTGCAACATTGATTGTAATCAGCTCAAGCTTTCCTCTGTAATTATCTATTTATAGTTTGTATAGTACTTCTTTGACTGTTATGTTTTAACATGTGTAACTAAATAAAAAGGTAATTTTTTAAAAATATTTTAGTAATGACTATTTATTATATTGATTTATTTTACATGTAAATAAAAATTAACAGGAGATTAAATTTGTTATGCATTAAAATTGATTCAATTTAAACACATTTCCTTAAATACAAATAGTTGAAATTATTACTAATATGATAATTAAAAAGACTCTCCTAAAGAATATTAAAGCATTAAAATAACAAGAATTTTTCCGCTGCAAAGAAGAATGAAAGAAAAATAATAAAAGTTAGTCGATGTAGAGTGTAAATAATTTCACAATATTTCTTACTATTTTTTAAGTAGGTTAAAAAAATTTCTTGTTTAATTACTTTTTAGTTATTTTCTTTCAAGTTATACCATGTGCAAGACGTACATTTATATTTTTTTTTTTAAAGAAAATTATGATTCCTAAGCAACAAGCATGTATTTTAAATCATCTGACTCCTTTACGGTGAAATTGGGAAAATAAAATAATTAGTTTATTGTTTCTTTATTAATCATCCTTGGCTTTTAAATATTTTTTAAAAAAAATTGTTTGAACTATCTTTCAGTCAGTTCAATCATCATATATTTTCAATTGAAAAGTAATAAGAGAATCAGAACAATACACTATTAGTCTTCAGTTGGTAAAATTGATATGAAATCATGAACATTCTTGTAACGAGGGACGATTAATGAAAATTAAGAGAAGATTTAACATTATGATAGTAAAAAGAGGGAAAGAAATAATACAAGATGAAAAATAATGACACAATGATTATATGTTCCCATTTTTAAACTTATGAAAAATGGTCATCACAACCCAACATTTACTAGGAGCTCATAGAATTTAATTCACCCATGCTTATTGCCTAAATGACCCCAACATCAAAAAGTCTTGTGAAAATTACAATGAAGTGATCACTGAAAGCAATTGAAAAGAAACTTCAAAAGATGACCTCTATAAGTAATTTAAACCTATGGCTTCCTAAAAGAAGGGTTGAAAGAGATTACCAATTAATCATTACATTTTATACTAGAAAAAGAAATTGAAAGCAAAGAAAGGAACCATATAAGAATCATTTCACTCAAAGAACCACCGTTTCAACACCTCATAACAGAGCAATTAAACACAAAGTTTCCTGTTAGCCTGCGCGCAAGTAGGTCCCATTTCAGTGCACCTTGACCTGGGACATAAGAACACATCTCCACACCTCTTTCCCCTACATACTTAGCCTCTCCTATCACAATCAATCTATCTCCGCAAGCCTTAAAGGCTAGCCCCCACCCATTCACTGAGTGCACTGTCTCAGGAAACCCTCCAATTGTGGCCCATGAGTTCTTAGCCTTATCATACCTCCTCACCACCATTTCTGCATAATCCGCAGCATACAACACATTGTTCACCACTGCAACTAGATGAGGAGCCTCTATCATCGAACTAGCTAAAGTCTTTGGGTCTCGAGCTGGGAGCATGTCAGGTATCAAAAGCCATGTTCTAGTCTTGGGATCAAACTCTTCACCACATGTCATCTACTTGTTAATGCCTTCACCAACTCCTCCAAGCACATAAAACTTGCCATCCATGATTACACCAGAACATATCTTCCTTGCCTTCTTCATGCTTGGAAGCATCTCCCAAGTCCCATTTTTAGAGTTATACAATACGACAGACTTCATGATACTTCCAAGCGAATCACACCCGCCAGCCAAAATTGCAATCTCCCTCACACTAGAAGAAGCAAACAAGAACCTAGCCTTGTTCGTTTTCTCTCCACAACTCCATTCATTCGTTAGAATGTTGTACCTGTAAATAACTTGAGACATGATTTCTTTCCCAAACACAAGAAGCTCTGTCCCGACAGCCAAAGAATCCTTATCTGAATACATGAAGCATTCATTGGAAGTCATCTTAGGCAAACTCATATAACGACCTCGTACTGGATCGAACACCTCCCATTCAAGGATGTTGTAAGAGTAGTAAACCCAATACTCCACGATGTCGGCCTCTCGCCTCAGCTTGTATAATTCTTCGCTTTGAATGAGGGATCGAAAGCTATGATTCAGCAAGGCGATTGCTTCATAGTCAGCCCTCGAACATCGAATCAAACAGCAAATAGAGGCATCGCGACCAAGTTGCTCGATGAGCGAATTCTTATTAGGATCTTTTTGAGAATTAGGAAGCTTGTTGATGTTCATGGGTGTTTCTTCCCTCAAATCCTCCTCACTACTAATAGCATTGAGTCTACAAGACTTGCACATATAAGCTTGGTCCTTTTCTTTTAGAGGAAGCTTGTTTTCGGAAAGGTCCATCACCTGTGTTGAGTTTGGTAAATCTTGTGAAGCAAGACAAGGTTAACTCTCCAATATGTCGCCGAAAGATTCTGCTTAAACCTAAAACAAGAGAAAGGAAAGAAGCTTGTTTTATTAATCATCAGAATGATCATGATAATGCACAAATATGGTCAAGGTAAATCATTAATCGAAGACAAACGTCTAAATTTTGTAAATGTCATAAAAAAACACCAACCACAAGCAAAGATATATGTAAATGTAAAATCTCATATCAATTTTTTGTTTTGAAAAATAAATCCTGAAACAATCTTGATGATTTGGGAATTTTCTTTAACTCCACAGTGGAATAAAAACGCATGTAGAATCCTAGAAAAATGTAAGCGGTATTTCAGATAGTCAGGAAGTGGCACGGAATTTCACTCCTACAATCAATGACCTCAAAAGACCTATGATTGCAACCGTTAAAGCGGTGAGAGAGAACGAATACGAAATCTGAAAAGAATCAATCTATGAACAAGAAAAGAAATCTCAAAACAAGAGCGAGCACAAAATGTTTCAATTTAAAAAACTTGAAATTACAACAACAACATGCAAACCCAAAAAAATAATAGCCTCTCTGGCCTCCAGCGAGTGACAAAGAAAGGGATAATTTTGATTTGCATTATCAGCAATCTAACATGCTTTTCCCTGTTTCCATCCTCGGAGGTCGAAAAAATGATGAAGCAAGCCAACAAGCAAATAAAAGCTCAAACAAAAATATATATGAATGATGAAACAAAATCGATTATCAAACGCGTGAAAACACAGAGATAATCATATATGTAGATAAAGGAATTCATATACAAAGAGAATGCAATACTGTGATTTTCGCGATCTTCTGAATCACCCAGCGACCACCTACCTTTTCTCTTGAGAGAGAGAAAGCTCAGATTGTCTAGTTATTATATACTGGCTCTCTTTCTTCTTTTTCTTCTTCTTCTTCTTGTGTTTGTGAGATGCATTGTGAAAACAGTAGAATTATTTATAAGCCAATTTTTTACAAAAAAATAAGAGGGACCCACATAGGGGTAGACTCACTCTTGTAGCTATGTGTGTCGAAACTACTAACAGTTGTTTCTACACGCGTTGATCTCTTTCTAAACATTTTCATCTTATCATTATAATTATTACCTCTCTCTCTCTCTCTCTCTCTCTCTCTCTTATTTTGGGGTAAATTTGCTTGTTCACATTTCACTAGTGATTTTTCCATGCATCACTAGTGGTACTATGAGGGCCTTTTAGATCATCGTCTCATCAAGTTTGTGTGTATTTTTCTTTTCTTTATTTGTACTTGTGTTTATTTATGTTTGTATGTGAGAATGACATATGTATTGCTTGATTAATTTTAACTTGCTAGTATTAAAAGAGGCTAATTTTTAGGTTTATAATTAAATATCTATGGAGTTATTTAACTTTTGATTTGTCATTTGCATTGAGATTTATCGTGAACTAATTAAAGTTACAAACAATCGACATCGATTGTGATATTAAGAGAAATTTTAGTTTTATAATTTAATGTTTTGGTGTTAAGTAATGTTCAATTTGTTATTAATGTTAAAGTATATTGTGAATTAATTAAAATTATCAACAATCAACATATTATTATGTATAAAGATAATTTTTTACATTATTTTATAAAGGGAAAATTTTGACATGATTTAATGTGTAATTCGTTATTTATGTTAAGATATATTGTGAATTAGTTAAAGTAATAAAGAAATTGACACGTGAATAATGATTATTGTAAAATTCTAAATTTAAATCGCGTAAAACACATGACACAAATTACGATAAATTCAATGAGTTTTTATCAATATTTAACGAATCCAATCATTAGTTGTGTGTTAACCTTACCAATAACAAATTACTTTTTCATGTTACACAAATTTATATATATATATAACCTAATTAAACACTTCAAATCAATTTTTTTAAAATTAATCCATTTTCTAAATCACTTTTGTAAGTTGCTCTATTAAATGAAATCAAACAATTCCAACCCCTCTCTCTCTCTAACCCCAACCCGAACTATTAACTCAAGGGTAGAATAGGAACCCACAAAATGAACCAAAAAGGAAGAAAATTGCAAAAAAATAAAACAAAGGCTTCACGATTTAAGTGAAGGAATAAGGAAGAAAAATAAGTGTGTAACACATAGATGTTTATGAATATTTTTGGCCATATAAGGAAGCACAATTCATATGTATGTGAGGATTTTTTGGGTTCTAATTTTCAATTAAGGTTAGTTTTTATTTGTCCTATATTCCATAAATTCCATAATTTTCAATATACATTAAATGTATTAATTCTTTTTTAACCATCCATTTTTTTTACATATTTGTATATATAGTAAAAAATATTATTAAATGCTCTTGGAGGACAAGGAATTAAATTGCCTACACATCAATGCCCTTCATACATATCTCACCTCAATTAATATTCTTTATTGCTATCAATTAATATTATTTATGGTGAACCATAACTGATTATGTTTGTTTAATCAATTAATTAATTGAGATACAGACCAAAAACTTTAAGACGAAAATTCCCATCGGTCAATGGCATCATATATAATACAATAAATAGAAGTAGGTATCAATTAATTAAATTATTTAAAGTGGTTTGAGAAAAATCCAGATCTCACCGCAAGAGAGGATGAATAATGAAGGCAGTTTTTGACCGTATTATACTGAGGAAGAAACGTCATCGTAAATTACGTAATAACCTCATGAAAATTAAAAATTCAATATTTAAATGGTGATTAGTTGACAATTTGATTTTTAAAAAATCAAAATGTATAATTTTGTTATTAAAAAAAATTATATAATATTTTTTAGTTTTTGAAAAAATTAATAGATTAAACAATATATTTGAATTTTTTAGAAATTAAATTCTCAACTTACGAACAAAAATTCGATGCAGTGTTAAACAAGTTGTACTCTAAGTAAGGGGAGCAAGGTTCCGCATCGGATCGATTAGTCTTCACCTAAACCGCTATACAGATAAACAAGAGAAAATCATAATTCAAAATGAAAAAGAAAGAAAAAATTGTTAACTCAATAACTTTTAAAAATTGAATTGTTAATTTATTTTATTTTTAATTAGAAAGAAAATGTGTGAATATGATTTATCAAAAAGTCTATGAAATGGATTACATAGTATGTTAGCTTCCATAACAGTAAACTCACCCATTTACGCTCCAAACTTTGATTCTTAAATTGCTTAACTATGTCTCCTATTTCATATATGTCAAATTAATTAGAGGTAAACTAGAGAGTCGGTTTAATGGATAAAATTAGTCTAACGTAAAGTAATAAATATTTATTTAATTTTAATTTAAAAAAATATATTTTTGAGATATTGAAAAAATATTTACATTATAACAAATTATCGTGCTTCAAATAAGATTAATATCTTATTGTAAACGATACTTTATGAAAAAAAAGGTAGTAATATATAGAAAAGGTTAACTGTTTTAGAACTATAAATAAATAATGTTGATTTATATGCAGAAGTTATATGCAAAATATAATATGTATTTAATGGATTATATGTAGACAATTGATTTGTAACTTATAAGTGCATCTTACTTATTTTGTTTCAATTTCTTTTAAATTATAAAAAATAATGATTTAGTGCGGTAATAAACGAGTTGCATATCACGTGAGAAAGACCAAAATTTGATTTTTGGAGTTGACATCTTGAAAGAATTTTAATTGTTCACTCCTAGCGTAAATAAAGCTAGTAAAAAAAATGGGTAAATTATACTTTGGTACCCTGTGGTTTGACCCTATTTCACTTTGGTACCCTGTGGTTTGAAACCTAACACTTTGGTACCCTGTGGTATTATCCATTAACACATTGGTACTCTTTGGAGCTATTTTGTAATTTTAACCATAACAAATTTTGCAAAAATTACACATTGACCACAAAAAAATTTCAAAAAATTACAAATAGGTCCCTGGATACATATTATCTAGGGACTAAAATGAAAACTTTAAAAAAAGTTGGGGTCAATATGTAATTTTTGCAAAATTTGTTATGGTTAAAATTACAAAATAGCTCCAAAGGGTACCAAAGTGTTAATGAAGAATACCACAGGGTACCAAAGTGTCAGGTTTCAAACCACATGGTACCAAAGTGAAATAGGGTCAAACCACAGGGTACCAAAGTGTAATTTATCCATAAAAAAAACTTATGGTTTAATCCAATAAAAAAGAAATCAGATATATTGGTAAAGGTTTGCTTTTAGTTATTAAAGTTTAGTAAAAGTTTTATTCTGATTATTAGAAAATCTACTTTTTTTAAGATTTATAATGATTGGAATTTTAAAAACAAAATTAACATTCTCAATCTTTTCTCTCATGATATCTATATATAAAAGTCTGGATAAAATAAAGCAAAATACACTTCTATTATTAAGCAAATGGATTGGATATATATAGTATATACACATAAAGAGAGTGAAGGCCCAACTACATAAACCAAACCCAATAAAATAAATTAAACTAACAATGAATGACAAATAACCGAATAGCAAAACTAATGATAGTATGATACTATTCTATACGATCTTTGTCATCCCTAATATAGTCAATAATAGTGGGATGTGGAAAACAATAATTTTAAAAATGGATTTAATTATAAAAATGGAGTTGTTAGATTGACAATTTATAAAGAAGAAGAAGAACTAGTTGAATTACATCATAAAACTTTTCAAGCGATTTTGGAGTGTGTATACTGTATATATATATATATATATATTGTATTGTGTAGATGACTGTCAATGAGTCAAAGCCTGAAAGATGAAAATTCTCCAATTCAATTAACTTTACTTCAATAAATGCTTTTATGGACAAGAACAAGTTCTATTTTTTTTTTTTATCATGTATCTCTTTTGTTTTTATATCCTGTCTTACAAAAAAAAAGAAAAAAAAACTTTGGTATTTATGCATATATGACAGGAAATAACATATTTCGTCTTAGTTTACAAAATTAGTATAAAAATATTATGTCTCATGATATTTATTATTTAGCAGGAAAAATAATATAGACATTTAGAAAACGATCCTATATATATGCACTCAGTAATGTCATATATTGACTCATTATATTATTATTGCATGACGCATTGCTCTATCAAGGACAGTATGAAGCCAATTATATATAACATTGACTTGATGAAATAAGCAATACTTAGATCATTAGTTGTCGGATCACAGACTTGGAATGGAATTCTAGAGCAATCGAAAATTACTCTTTTCTCCTGGATAAGTTTGTATTTAAAAATTAAAATTTAATATGTTATGAAAACTATCTAATAATAATTAATTAGCAACTAAAACTAGCTCCAATAATTTGAATAGGGATTATCAATATATATATTCATGCACCATGTATCTTTAGAGGAGAGAGGAATGACTACATTTAATGATTGATTGTGTCTTAACTAGAATCTATATATATATAAAGCAGATAACTTTCCACCAGAAGCTGCCATGTGGACCTAAATTTTTTTTTTTGGTCACTACTTTGCTCATTAATTTCTCTAACTTCATCCAATAGAAATCCTCCTTTGCATTTTCCTGTTGACCTTCTATCCCTCCACCTAAATCTCAACCAATAGTATTCTTTGTTTGAGTATTTCTCTTCCATTTATATCCCCACTTTTCACTCTCCCTATTGAGCAAAACGTTTTTTTTTTTGTAACTCATTTGTTGAACCTTAAATTCGCCCAATAGCCATCCTTGGTTCCTTATTCTCCCTACCTATTGAGTTATTTTTTTTTACGTCTAATTTGCTCATTGATTTTTCTAACTTCACCCAATGGAAACCCTCCTTTGCATTTTCCTGTTGACTATCTATCCCACCACCTAAATCTCAACCAATAGCCAGCTTTGTTTCAGTATTTCTCTTCCATTTATATCCCCAATTTTCTCTCTCCCTATTGAGCATATCGTTTTTTTTTTGTAACTCATTTGCTGAACCATAAATTCGCCCAATAGCAATCCTTGGTTCCTTATTCTCCCTACCTATTGAGTTAATTTTTTTTTTTACGTCTAATTTGCTCATTGATTTTTCTAACTTCACCCAATGGAAATCCTCCTTTGCATTTTCCTGTTGACTATCTATCCCTCCACCTAAATCTCAACCAATAGCCATCTTTGTTTCAGTATTTCTCTTCCATTTACATCCCCAATTTTCTCTCTCCCTATTGAGCATATCGTTTTTTTTTTGGAACTCATATGTTGAACCTAGAATTCAACCAATAGGCAGCATTGGTTCATTAATTCTACCTTTCTATTGAGGCAAAATTCCAACCAACAGTCTTCTCAATTTAGTTTCCTCTACAACCACTTTCGAAAATCCAGGTGCATTCATTGCCAAGATATTTCTATCTGTAGTTGAGTTTGGTAATTGTTTGATTGACCATCTGAATTCGAATTTTTGGTGGGAATATGGCAATCTTCCTCATTCTATATATAGTCATTAGTTTGCCTCAATGAACAACCCAACTCACCTTATATTGCTTCAGATTCTGAATTGTTTTCTGATAAAGAAAGGTTATATTTCTTTTCTTCTTTTTATTATCTTTCTTGGTTTTTCTATTTTACTGCCTATTTCTTCTATTCATATCTATTGATGCTTATTTAAACAATTTTCTACATACCTGTTTCCATTGCCACATGCTATATAGTGATTCAAATCGTTGTTCTGTAACTTTTCATATCTTGTCTGCCCAATTGTCAATCTTCTTTGAATTTGGAGATATCTTATCAGCTACTGGATAATGACTTTCCTGGACAAGCAATGGATGATGAAAAGCTTCTCGGCTACTACAGTTTTTGCAGGTTAAATCTTGTGTTATGTATCAGAACTATTCAATAATGACATTAAATAGTAAAGCATACCAGTATTGAGCACAGTCTTCCTTGGGTTTTCTATTTTACTGCCTATCTCTTCTATTCATATCTATTGATGCTTATTTAAACAATTTTCTACATACATGTTTCCATTGCCACATGCTATTTAGTGATTCAATTCGCTGTTCTGTAACTTTTCATATCTTGTCTGTCCAATTGTCAATCTTCTTTGCATTTGGAGATATCTTCTCAGCTACTGGATAATGACTTCCCTGGACAAGCAATGGATGATTTGAAGGAACCAAGCTACTATAGTTTTTGCAGGTCAAATCTTGTGTTATGTATTAGAACTATTCAATCTTGACATTATATAGTAAAGCATACCAGTATTGAACACAATCTTCACATTTTACAGTAAATGGTTTCTTTGTTGAATACATGACAGGTCTTCATATTGATGTTGTCCATTTCTTATTTTCACTAAAATCTCATATGTTCGGGCCTCAATGAACAACCCAACTCACCTTATATTGCTTCAGATTCTGAATTGTTTTCTGATAAAGAAAGGTTATATTTCTTTTCTTCTTTTTATTGTCTTTCTTGGTTTTGCTATTTTACTGCCTATTTCTTCTATTCATATCTATTGATGCTTATTTAAACAATTTTCTACATACCTGTTTCCATTGCCACATGCTATATAGTGATTCAAATCGCTGTTCTGTAACTTTTCATATCTTGTCTGCCCAATTGTCAATCTTCTTTGAATTTGGAGATATCTTATCAGCTACTGGATAATGACTTTCCTGGACAAGCAATGGATGATGAAAAGCTTCTCGGCTACTACAGTTTTTGCAGGTGAAATCTTGTGTTATGTATCAGAACTATTCAATAATGACATTAAATAGTAAAGCATACCCGTATTGAGCACATCTTCCTTGGGTTTTCTATTTTACTGCCTATCTCTTCTATTCATATCTATTGATGCTTATTTAAACAATTTTCTACGTACCTGTTTCCAATGCCACATGCTATTTAGTGATTCAATTCGCTGTTCTGTAACTTTTCATATCTTGTCTGTCCAATTGTCAATCTTCTTTGCATTTGGAGATATCTTCTCAGCTACTGGATAATGACTTCCTTGGACAAGCAATGGATGATTTAAAGGAACCAAGCTACTACAGTTTTTGCGGGTCAAATCTTGTGTTATGTATTAGAACTATTCAATCTTGACATTATATAGTAAAGCATACCAGTATTGAACACAATCTTCACATTTTACAGTAAATGGTTTCTTTGTTGAATACATCACAGGTCTTCATATTGATGTTGTCCATTTCTTATTTTCACTACAATCTCATATGTTCAGGCCAAATGTCTCATAATGTTTCTTCGATAAGCTTCTGGAGAATGTGTGGAGGAGAACGAATGGAAGATCAAAGGGTATGACATAATTGTAATACAAAAAGTAATTATGAGACTTTTCACTTATATGTATTTGTTTAGTTGAAATTTGTGTTTTTAGTTTCATTTATCTATTGTTTGTTGTTTTGTACGCATGAAGGATGAAAAAAACCTTCCGAAGCCTCATGAAATCTTATGGATGCAGTCAATCCAGAATTCTCTTTTGAAGCGGTGGAATCTACAAACCTAGCCCCATTGAAGAAGTTGAAGACTTTTTAGTGTTCTCCACTATGTCCAGGAAATTTTAAATTTTTCCTTTATTCTTTTTTGGAGACTATTATGTAAATTCAGACTATTATGTAAAGTGCATTCCAAATATTAATTATAAGACATTTCACTTATATGTATATCTTTAGTTCAAATATGTGTTTTTAGTTACCTTTATATGTTGTTTGTTGTTTTTTATGCAGAGAGATTGAAAAAAGCATATAAAAGCCTCCCAAAATAATATGACTGAAGTCAATACATAATTCTCTTTTGAAGTGGTGGATTCTACAAACATAGCACCATTGAAGATGTTTCCTTTCTTTTTTTTAAAGACTATTATGTAAATTAGAAAAAGGAAAAATAGGTATCAATATGTAATGATTTCCGGGAGGCTGAATCAAGCAATATAATCAATTTATATTCTGATTTCGCAATATCTTAACAATTTATAAGATCAAAATTTTATGTCTGAATTTGGAATTTGAACAAACGAGATATTGTTAGTGATTTCATTCTAATCAATATATATTGCATTACCAAATCTGTATATTCTGCATTATCTAATCAAATATAATTTATATGGATTTGATTAAGAAAAGCTTAAATTATTAACTTCCTTCGTTTTTTTGTTTAGTTAAACCTATTAATTATTTTAGATATCTTAATTGTATGGTTTCATTAAGTAATCAGAATCCGTAATGAAAGTCAATTAGTTCCCTTGCCTATTCATATATCTCTTATATTTTTTCCATTTTTTCCTCTATAAATAGTAGTTTTGAGCGAAAGATAATCTATGCATTTTTTACTATGTTTCATTAAGTAATCAGAATCCGTAATGAAAGCCAATTAGTTCCCTTGCCTATTCATATATCTCTTATATGTAAAAGATATGTGTTATATTTTTTCCATGTTTTTCTCTATAAATAGTACTTTTGATCGAAATATAATCTTTGCATTTTTTAGTAATATTAAAAATTTCATCTTCAGATTTTTTTTTTCAATGTCTCTCCAGAATGATAATTTGGCTAGGGAAGAATTTGTTTCTTCTGATCTTGATTGGTACTCTGATAATTCAGGTCTCCTTATTGAACGAGATATTCTGAAAAGTCCTCCTGTTAGAAGCGTTCGGGCAGTTGGAAAATTAACAACTGATGTTGGTTTTAGTCTTTCATATTTTTTTACATTTTAAATTATGTTCCAAAAAAACTGACTTTCTTTCTCATTTTACAGATAAACTGGTGTGTGATATTTGGTGTTATTGTCAGTGTTGATTTAGATTCGGGCTGGTACATTAATTCATGCAAAAGTTGCATGAATAAAGTAAATGACTATGACCTCGGGACTTTGTGTAGAAATTGTGGAGAGCTTCTGTTGACTGTTGTTCCCAAATTTTGTGTACAAGTTCAAGGTTTATATGGTTCTGAAGAATGGAATTTGAAAATGTTTGACCGTGAGGTGTCCAAACTACTAAGTTGCTCTGCATCTGATTTACTTCTGAACAGGGTTGCTTTTCTAATTTTCAATTCCCTGACTCCTAATATTTGTAATTTCACCAGTTTAATTTCTTCTAACTGAGTTTATTCCTTTTTTTTGTTGTTAGGATTCTGGTGTTGATAACTTTTTTCCTGAGGAAATTGAGGAAATTGTAGGAAGTCAACTACTTTTTAAATTGAGGATTTGTGATGATAGTTTCTCGACACCTGATCCTATTTTTTCTGTTATTGGTGTTACTGATAATGAAGTTCTTAAGGAGAAATTTAGAGAAAAGATGCAATCAGTTGAGGTAATTTAATAGTTTTTTGGAGACTTTTACAGATTTTGTTCGTTGTTGAATCTATTCGTTGTAGTCAAAGTTATATATTTCCATTTGTTTTTTGAATCTCATTCATTTTTTTCTTTTTCTATGAAGGATTCTGTAGTGAATTAGAGATTTCAATTCCCTTTTGAAGATGAATGGGCAGTTATCTAATGGACACCAGCAGCCGTTTTTAATAGTTTTTCAATATTTAAGCTTCCTGTGTTATTTTTTTTAATGTTTGTTTAGCTAGGTCTGTCCTAATTCGAATATGTCGTAGTTCAAGTATGACTAGCAATTTTTTATGAGTAATTTTATAAATAATATTAAGTTATTTATCCCATTACTGTATTGTTGCAACACTGATGACTTATCCCAATTTTGTTATGTATGATAAATCTATTAGAACAGAAACATATATCTTTCTACTAATAGAACGCATTGTGAGTACAACAACTAAACAATACCAGTATTCATATCACATTCATTGTAAAGTAAGCATGATCCTTCAAATTTTGAATTATATTAATCTCATTATGATGTTCAGCAGTATAAATCTAATCACATGAATTGTTATGATTACTATATGCTTTATTTTTAGTAATGCAAATATCAATGATGGTTAATAGGTGATACCAACCTTGACTTTTCGTAGGAAGTTTTCAATGGGTGTCTATTTATTCTATGAATCACATCTTGATATCTGTAGATAAGAAGTTTGAAGGACTAATAAGATGTATTTAAAATACACCACATTCTAGAGATAGTCAATGACAGATAATTTATGTTGAGTAATGGCATTGATTTGGTAACAAGTTAATTGTATCTCAAGGAAAACTAATTTGAATCTATGATTACATAGAAGCCCTCAAACTAAAATTTTATCTATTTTGATCCTCGGAATCACTGTTGTCTCTACAAAATTTCACAACACTCTCTACAAAATTACCCTTTTGAAGTAGAATCAGCAGTTATCTAATGGATACAAGCAGGCTTTTGTAGTATTTTTTCAATTTTTTTCTTTTCTGAGTTATTTCTTTTGATTTTTGTGTAAGTAAGTCTGCCCTAATGACTAAATTGTAGTTTAAGTAATGTAGTATAAATCTCCGTTTGAGGTTCAGCAGTATAAATATAATCATATGAATTCTTATGATTACCATATGGTTCATTCATATTAATGCAGATATCAATAATGGTTAATAGGTGATACCAACCTTGACTGTTCGTAGGAACTTTTTGTTGGATGGCTATTTATTCTCTGAATCACATCCTGATATCAGTAAATAGGAAGTTTGAAGGTCTAATCAGATGTATTTAAAATACACCACATTCTAGAGAGTGTCACTTACAGTTGATTTATAGTAAAGTAATGGTATTGATTTGGTTAGATACTATTTGTATCTCAAGTAAAACTAATATGAATCGACGATTACATAAAAGCATGATCCTTCAAATTTTGAAGTATATTAATCTCATTACTATGTTCAGCAGTATAAATCTAATCACATGAATTGTTATGATTACTATATGCTTTATTTAAAGTAATGGAAATATCAATGATGGTTAATACGTGATACTAACCTTGACTTTTCGTAAGAAGTTTTCAATGGGTGTCTATTTATTCAATGAATCACATCTTGATATCTGTAAATAAGAAGTTTGAAGGACTAATAAGATGTATTTAAAATACACCACATTCTAGACAGAGTCAATGGCAGATAATTTATGTTGAGTAATGTTATTGATTTGGTAACAAGTTAATTGTATCTTAAGCAAAACTAATTTGAATCGATGATTACATAGAAGCACTGAAACTAAAATTTTATCTATTTTGATCCTCGGAATCAATGTTGTCTCTACAAAATTTCACAACACTCTCTTCAAAAATACCCTTTTGAAGTAGAATCAGCAGTTATCTAATGGATACCAGCAGCCTTTTGTATTATCTTTTCAATATTTATTTTTTCTGAGTTATTTCTTTTGATTTTTGTGTAAGTAAGTCTGCCCTAATGACTAAATTGTAGTTCAAGTAATGCAGTATAAATCTCCGTATGAGGTTCAACAGTATAAATTTAATCATATGAATTCTTATGATTACCATATGCTTTATTTATATTATTGCAGATATCAATAATGGTTAATAGGTGATGCCAACCTTGACTGTTCGTAGGAACTTTTTGTTGGATGGCTATTTATTCTCTGAATCACATCCTGATATCTGTAAATAAGAAGTTTGAAGGACTAATCAGTAGCTGATAAAATACACCACATTCTAGAGAGTGTCAATTACAGTTGATTTATAGTAAAGTAATGGTATTGATTTGGTTAGATATTATTTGTATCTCAAGCAAAACTAATATGAATCGTCGATTACATAAAAGCCCTCAAACTAAAATATCATCTATTTTGATTTTCAGAATCTTTGTTGTCTCTATAAAATTACACAAAACTCTCTACAAAATTTCCCTTTTGAAGAAGAATCAGAATCTCTGTTGTCTTGACAAAATTTCACAACACTCTCTACAAAATTTCACTTTTGAAGAAGAATCAGCAGTTATCTAATGGATACCAGCAGTCTTTTGCAGATTTTTTTTTGGGGTTCAGTATCCTCTTTTGTTTTTTTTTTTTAATTATCGTTTCCACAGATTTTGTGACCATTTATTACCCAACTGTTTTTTTGATTTTCAGGAAACATCTCACCTATAAGTAACCATTAGTTTGTTATTATGCGATGTGCCTTCCTTTTCCTGCACTCTGGTGTTTGTACTCCCTTATTCCTATAGGTTTCTTATATTTTTCAATATTTATCTGGCACTGTTCTAAAGGTTCCAGAAGATGGTGCTGCTGCTGGGATGTCAGACCCCGAGTTTCTTTGGAAGACTCATGGGATTGAGTTAGTTCTACAATATAGTCATGAGAGATTTGTACACTATAATGTAAACAGATGTTTGGCTGAGGTTGCTGTTTTTAATTTATTAGTCGATCTATATTTTATTTTTTTATTCCAGTTGCATGAGATATAATGTCGACACTATATTCTCATTTGATGGTTGTATTGTGTATTCGTTTTCATGTACTTCTCATATAATGCAGATTGTAGAATTCACATTTAGTCTTTCTATTTTTTTCTGATTCCCATCTTATTTTGTTTTGTTATGCAGAACTCATGTATGAAGACTTCTATTATGTCTAAGAGGGTTAGAGCAGATTTTCAGGCCAACGTTTCATCTTCTGCTTCTGTTTGTCTATCTAATTCCGCTGTCAAGAAGTTCAGATTTACAGAGTCAAGCAAAGATGCTCAGTAGACAGAGTTTTTAACTTATTTCTTTTCAATTTGTTTAGACTTTGTTAGAGATGTATTTTCGCTTTTTATCTTTGTATTTCTCTGTTATGGGTTGGTTATGTTTTAGTTCTGTAGTTGTAGTTTCCTGTTACCCAAAATAAAAGACTTTATGTAATATTTTGCAGTCATTTTATGCTTAAGTATTACCTATTCAATTTACGCATTATTCTGTTTTCTCATGTCAGTGTTGTTATATAGATTAATTCATCGCGATTTTTATAATTTTTATTTTTATGGAAAAATAAATTATATTAGAATCATATAACGAATCATTACTATTTATGGTATAGCAAACCAATCACTATCTGCATTCCTAGAATCATAGTTAACTAAAATTTAATTAAATATGAATATCAAAGGTCGTTACTTATTTATTTAATCATTGTGAGTTGAATAGATACTTATTTTTAAATTTAGGTAACCAATAAATAGATTGATAGGATAGAGTAATTAACTCTTGACTGAGTTCACATTACCTGTTATGTATGAGTTAGGCATAGTAATTATTTATTATTTCGTTTTGTTTAACTTTTATTATGAATTTTACGATTTTATTTTTTTAAAATTGATATAAACCATATCTAATTGGAATCTGTCGACTGAGATTATTTGATTTCAGTTTGCGATTCTTGGCAGATATTAATGAGCAGTTGATTCGATATCATTATTTAAATATACCATTATTGTAGGGCTTTTGATATTCGTACATTTGTTGGTCGAAAAGTCGATTTGTTTCTTATTCCTTTCCCAAGTAACTGTCAGCAGCAGTTATTCATTGTTCATTGGATGCATCCATGAGTCTATCCTATTTATTTCTATTATAAATCTTATCCTCAATTCGTGTTTCTCAATATAAATACAGGCATTCGTGTTTCAGAACCCTTCACTATCTTCTGTTTCTATCAAATCATTATATTATCTTCCAAAGTCTGCGAGGTTTTCTGCTATCGTTTTATTGTAAATGGCTTTTCATAATGTTACTGATTTATACCCTCATCCTAGATGTTGGAGAATTAAGGTCAGGGTTATCCGGTTATGGAGGATGCCTTCTTATCTCCATCCTGATGATCATTCAAGCATTGACATGGTTCTTGCTGATGGTCAAGTTAGTTTGATGTATTTTAAATATTGTTTATTTTTTCCCCTATATTAATTTGTTGTTCTGTTAACCATTAAGCAAAATATTATAGATAAGAATTGCTAATCTGTTTCTTTTTTCTTTTTTAAAGGGAGTGTGTATCTCTGCTCATATAACAAAGTTTTTCTTCTCAAAGGTTACTGACCTTTTGGAAGAAGGAAAAGTATTTGTAATCTCAAATTTTTGTTTATCTCCTAACCGTGGTTCGTTCAAGACTACAGTACATGCCTACCGAATCAAGTTCCAGGAGAAAACTTTGGTTGAACCTGTTCAAGATGACCCAACCATATCTTTATATGGTTTTAAGTTTATCTCTTTTCCTGACATATCTGCTAGAATTTATGATGAAAGCTTTTTGGTTGGTTAGTTTCTGACATTTCTTATCAATTTTGTAATTTAGGCTTTTTACTTAGTATGTTGTATTGAAATATTTTCTTATTCTTAACAGATGTAATAGGTTTGTTGACATGCAAGAGTGATGTCAATCATTCAATTGTTGATGGAAAACTGACACAGTCTATTGAAGTCGAGCTTACTGATTCTGAGTAAGATTACTGTACTAAATATTTACTTTTTTTGTGTTGTTTGTCTTTTGTATAATATATTGTTATTTTCTTAAATGTTGATTGTTGAATTGATATAGGTCAAACAAACTATTTTGTACTTTAAGGGGACATCTCTGTGAGTTGTTGAGTGAATATTTAAGGACGGAATCCAATAAACCAATTGTTATTGTTCTGCAGTGGGTGAAGATTACAGGTTTTCAAATGTTTTTTGTTATTGTTTATTTGATATTTTAAATATAGGTTTTTGTTAAACAATATATAATCTATATTTGATTGATACAGGAGATTTCACTCCGCGTACTATTTACAATGTTCGTCACCCTTCTAGAATTTTGATTAATCCAGACCTGGAAGAATGTCGTATTTTTCTTTCAAGGTATGTTTTATGTCCATATGTTATTTATCATTTTTAAAATATCAGTTGTACTAACCATAGTTTATTGACAGGTTTTTTGACGGTCCTGGGGATGATTTTGTTGGTTCCGACCTTAGTTGGTATTCCGAGTCTTCAAGTGAATTGATTGAGAATGACATTTTGAACTCTGCTAATATAAAGAATTTGAGTGCCCTTGTGAAACTGTCCACTGATGTGAGATTTACTTGCCTGACAAAATGTTTTTATGTCAGTTATGTTTTTATGGTTAACTGATTTAAACCTTAATTTTGCAGGTCAAGTATTGTGTGATTCTTGGAGTGATCCTTAGTGTTGACTCCAAAAAAGGCTGGTTCTATAATGCATGCCCAAGTTGCTCCAAGAAAGTTATCCACGACGATCGTGGTTTTTATTGTATTAGTTGTGGGCATATGCTTCTATCTGTTACTCCTAAATTTAAAGTTGAATTGAATGTGTTAGATGATTCAAGTTGTGCTACTTTCAAGTTATTTGACCGTGAGATTTCTGAGTTACTTAGTTGTTCTGCTGCTGATCTTCTGCAAGAGTTGGTATCTGTATGTGTCAATGTTTTTTTATAAATGCTATTATATTGGAGAAAGAGATATTTAATTATTTGATAATTAACATTTTATTTAAATTTGGACATTAGGAGTTTGGTGCTGTTAGAGTAATTCCTGAAAAGTTTGAGGAATTAATGGGAAAGAGATTGCTTTTTAAATTAAAGATAAGTGAGGACACTATCTGCCAAGCTGATCCAACTTTTACTGTCATTGCCATTTCTGAGAATGAGGATTTAATTGAAAAGTTCAAGTTGTACACAGAGTTTAGTAAGGTATTGTATTTTTTTTTACTCTGCTAATTTTAATTTAACTATTTTTCTTATAGTTTTTTTTTTTCTTTTTCAGGATGAAACTGTTAAAGAGGACACCTCTGTTCTTAAAGACCCTGTGAAGGTTGTTAATTCTTTTTCTATTCGTTTCTATGCTTAGTAAAGTTTGCTAACAGTCTTTTATATCATATTGTTGTATTTAGGGAACTGAGTTGATTGATCATGACCCAAATTTTGCCAAGATATCTACAGCGAAAAGACGAAATGGAGTTGTTGCTACCTCTTCTGCAGATTCGAAGAAGCTGAAGGCTGTCCCTCGTGATTAGTTTATATTTTGTTGTAGTTTATTATGTTTTTATTTTTACAAGACATTGACAAGTTGGCTATAATTGTTTCTTATGTTTGAGATTGTTGGAATATTGGTTTTCACCATTGGGTGATACTGGAACACTATTATTGAACTTCTATAATTGCTGATTTAGTTTTATAATATTATATTTTTTTTCCTCAATTATGCTTTCCTTATTTACATTTGGTCATTCGGAGTTGGGTGCTGTGAGAGTAATTCCTGGAAAGGTACAGGATTTAATGGGAAAGAGATTGCTTTTCAAATTGAAGATAAGTCTGGACACTTTCTTCCAAGCTGGTCCATCTTTTTTTGTCATTGCCATTTCTAAGAATGAGGATTTAATTGAAAAGTTCCAGCTTTACACATGATTTAATAAGGTAATTTATTATTTTTTATAGGTTTTTTTTTAAATTTAACTATTTATCTTATAATTTTTTTTTCCTTTTTCAGGATGAAACTGTTAAAGAGGACACGTCTGTTCTTAAAGACCCTGTGAACGTTTTTTGTTCATTTTCTATTCGTTTCTATGCTTAGTAAAGTTTGCTAACAGTCTTTAATATCTTTTTGTTGTATATAGGAAACTGAGTTGTTTGTTTATGACCCTAACTTTGCCATGATATCTACATCGAAAAGACCGAATGGAGATGTTGCTACGTCTTTTGCAGATTCGAGAAGCTGAAGTCTGACTCTCTTGAATAGTTTATAATTTGTAGTAGTTTAATATGTTTTTCTTTTTATAAGACATTGACAAGATGGCTATTTATGGTTCTTATGTTTGAGAGTTATGGAATTTTGGTTTCCACATATGGGTGATACTGCAACACTATTATTGAACTATTATAATTGCTGTTGTAGTTTTATAATATTATGTTCTTTTACGACAGTTATGCTTTTCTTTTTTTTGTTTTCAATTTGTTGTTCTACAACCTTATTTGTTGTGGTACAATGTAAAGTACTATATCTAATATCACATTCTATGAGATCAGGAAGTTTAAGTTCATCGATTGTATTCATTCTTCATATTAATATTTTATAAGAAGAGGAATATAAAAGTGTTTAACTATTTTAATATGGTCGCAGCTAATTTATGATTAAGAAAAGAAACTACAATGTTATTTTGGATTTCAAACCAGATCAATTCAAACTACAACTATTTTAATATGAATCAACAAACTTATAAGTCATATATCTACAGGTATTTTAAAATTGCAAAGGGATAACTATTTCCAGGTTTCATAAAAGGTACTCTTTGGACTAAATTTTTACTCATCGAATGGTTAATTCATTAACTTATATCAATAACTTTTAATTTCTCAAGGAGCACAAACGAGTCATTTATTTCACAATTTTTATCTGTATTTGAGTCTACATCGTAAGTTTAACAGGCCTTGAGAATTAATTCAGCAACCTTATCCTATTTATTTGTTCTTTGAATCATCAATGTTAATCTGATTACAACATAATTTAATTCACATTAATTTATTTGCAACATTTGTCTTCAGTAACATATTTAATGCTGGCATTTGAAAGGTTGTAGTCATTTATTCCTGAAGTTACATCTGTTGAAATGGTGCTGTTTTAGAAGAAGTTTGCTGTTGTTTCTTTTCTCCTTTGTTTTCGATTCTTGAGAAGACATTTATTGTTATACTTCTTTCAAGATTTTCTTAGCGGGAATGATGATTCTTGCACCCCCAAGACTTTGACGTATAACTTAGGTTATAACTTTTGTGCTATATATAAATCACGGTTGTTCAGTCTTCTCAGTTCATGATATTTTCTGAACTTTTGCCTTAACGCTTATTCGTGTTGCAAGATGTCTTATAGGTTCGACAATGTTGTTGACTTAAATCCTCTAAAGAAAGTCTGGAAAATCAAAGTAAGGATTATACGTCTGTGGAGGATGCCTTCGTACACTAATCCATCCGACTTCTTTAGTCTAGAGATGGTGCTAAGTGATAAGACGGTAAATTATATTTGTATTTTTATTTTATTTGTTTTGTTCTTGTGTATTTTTGTTAATGTATTGTTTGTCATTGACAGGGATGTCGTATACATGGTTATGTTAAAAAGTGTTTTTTGGCAAGGTTTACTCCACAGTTAGTTGAGGGCAAAGTATATGCCATATCTAATTTTTTACTGGGGCAAAATGGTGGTGCTTACAAATCCTGTGTTCACTCATACAAAATCAATTTCCAGTTTTCTACTGTTGTGAAACCCTTAGAGGACGATAAGGACATTTCATTGTATGGTTTTAATTTCATACCTTTTCCTGATATTTCTTCTAGGATCCACGACGATGGTTTGTTGGTTGGTAAGTAATATCTTTGTTTTAATATTATATTTTTTTTATGTAGTAATGTTTCAAGTTCAAATGTTTTATAAAGTTGTGTAATTTTGTATCAGATATCATTGGAATGCTTACTGGTAGGAGTGAGGTTTATGAAACTAATAAACCTGGGAAAGTCTCCAAAAGGATTGATATTGAGCTTACGGATCTCGAGTTTGCATCTTTCCATTTTATGGTTTTAGATATTTTGTCTATATAAAATTTATATGTAACACTTTTTTGTTTTCGTGTCTGTAGGGCGAATAAGGTTGTTTGTTCTTTGTGGGATGATTATTGTGATCTGTTGACTAATTACTTGAAGATCTCGAAAGACAAGCCTATTGTTCTTTTAATGCAATGGTGCAAAATCAAGGATTTTCCAGGTTCCTATAAGTTTATATTGTTCTGACATTAGTTTGTATGTTTGGTTTTTGACATTGTTTTCAATTTTTTATGTTAGGAAACTATGCTGCTCGGAAACTATCCAATTCTATGTACTCCACTAGAATTTTTATCAATCCTGATGTGAATGAATGCCACCATTTTTTGGCGAGGTATTTTTTTTTGAAAGTTCCCTATGAGTTATATAGTTTCTTCAAATATTTAATTTATTATGTTTTTTTTCATCTTATGTTCAGGTATCTGGACGCGCCATCTAATGGAAATCTGACAACTAATGTTTCCTCCATATCTAATTCGTCAAGTTTGCCAATGATTGAAGAAGATTTGCTCACCCTTACTGTTGCCAAAAACATTGATGATCTTGGAGCCTGTTCTCGAGATGTTAGTTTTCTACATTTGTTATTTTTCTCAACATTTTTGTTTATATCTCTAATGATGTTTTGTTTGTTTTAGATCAACTCATGCGTTATTCATGGAACTATACTTACAATTGAGACAACAAGAGGATGGTATTATAATTCGTGCAAGAAATGTAAGAAGAAAGTTGTTCCTGATGGTGAAGGTTTTTTTTGTGAGAAGTGTGGTGGTTTGGCAGAAGCTGTTATTCCAAGGTTTAAAGTTGAAGTGAAAGTTGTGGATGAATCTGGCTGTGTTGTGTTGATCTTATTTGATCGTGAAGTCTCACAAGTTTTAATGTGTTCTGCTACTGAATTGGTTGAAGGATTAGTTGCTGTATGTTTTTTTTTGTGACACGTTTTATTGGAATTTACTTTCAGATTCCTATTTCTCATGTCATAATTTTTTACATTTCAAATCAGGACTATGGAGATCCTTCAGCGTATCCTCCAAAGCTTGATGAATTTCTTAGGAAGAAATTCCTTTTCAAGTTGAAAGTAAATGATGAGAGATTTTCTAAAGCTGACCCTAAGTATATTGTTATGAGGATGTCTGATAAAGAGAATTTGATTGATCAGTACAATCTGAACAAAGTTAAGAATGAGGTATAACTTCAAGATGCTCATCTCCTTCTACTTTTTTCATTTTTAATTAATGTCTTTTTCTGTGGAATTTTAGGTTTCTCCGTGTAGTCGACCTTCTGCTGTTTTCTCAGATATTAATCAGGTTCAGTCTAAAATATTGTTCCCATTTTGAGTTTTTCTTTGATATTTGTTGATATTGTTTGTTTTTATATTTTAATTACTGACGTGGTGTTTATTTTGATTTGTAGGAATCTTTGTCCTATAATCTGGCAGATAACTCTGATGGATTACTTACTCCTGCTAAGAGGCTTATTGATGATTTTAATGTTGAATGTTCTCCTGATGGCGGCGAAGCTCCTTCTGTTTCTTCAACATCTAAGATGAAGATCGTGAAGATCGAGTCAGACGATTAGCTATAGATTATTTTTAGTAGGCATCATTT
>QANZ01005716.1:0-23248 GCA_003254925.1 Chamaecrista fasciculata
AATAATAATAAATTATAGAAAAACTATCAATAAAAACATGGAGCATAATAATAATAAACTATAGACAACATCTTCATGCCAATTTTTTTCATAGGCTTTTACATGTAATAATCATCTGAATTCAATATCAACGTTGTCTCTCTCAATTCCATAACCTATATATATTTATAAGTTCTTTATCATGATATTATATATATAATAATAAAATATAGATTAATTTTTGAAACAACTACAAAAAGTAATTTCCCGTGCGATGCACGGTTATTTAGTCCAACCGAAAATGCAGAAATGATGGCGGACGTCTATACCACCGAGTTTTTGAATTCTATTAATGGTTCTGGATTACCTTATCACGCACTAAGGCTTAAGATTGGTACTCCAATAATGCTGATGAGAAACATTGATAAATCTATGGGTCTTTGCAATGGAACACGTCTTATTGTGTCTCGGATGTGTGAACGGGTTATTGAAGCAATAGTTATGTCTGGAAAGTCTGCTGGTCAAAAGGTTTTGGTTGCACGGATTACAATTACCCCTTCTGACTCTAGGCTTCCATTCAAGTTCCAAAGGAGGCAATTTCCTATGATGTTATCATTTGCTATGACTAACAAAAGTCAAAGGCAATCGATGTCATCTGTTGGACTGCATTTCCTCATACCAGTATTCACACACGGTCAACTATATGTAGCATTATCACGTGTTCGAGCCCGGTTTGGCATCAATATCCTCATATCAGATAAATCAGATAATGGGATGAATAAAGTAGTTAATGTGGTTTATAGGGAGATATTAATCTAATTGTTCATTTCGCAGCATTTATATGATTTGATTGTTGATGAACTCATTTCCTTTAATGAAACATTTCAAGTGTCATACTATATCATTTTTCAGAATAAAACGCCATGTCAAATATTCACATAGCGTTTATCGGATACATGTTATTACATACTAACATTGTGTTGGTTTATTAGGTCAAAGTATTTGTTGACAATCATATAAACGATTAAGAAGTTAACTGAAATGATAAAGTAGATATGTTATATATATTGAAGATGAACATAGTGTATTGATGCACCATGTTATTTCGGGAGACACTTTGTGATAATGGGTAGTTTAATCTTGGACATCACGCATTATCAAGTGTGTCTTCAAATTTTCAATCTTTAAAATTTCGACTGATATATGTCTGCAGGAATTGGAATAATAGAAAAGTTCAAGAATAACAACTACATGAAGCATGAATATTAGTAACTAGGGGCTTTGCATGCCCGTTATGTATGTAAAATAAATGAAGAACCAAATTGTTAACTTAGTAAAAAAAGAGGGACCAAATAATGAATTTTCTCTTATTTTAATTACATGTAATAACTTTATCTTAGTATAAGTGGAAGGACGACCAGAAGGCTCCTCCCACATATAATATAGTATAGATATTTGGAAAATCATATTCCAATTAATCCCAATACAGGTTTGTACGCAAAAGCCAAAATGTATGAATATAGTGTGTATGTGGGTGTGTGTTATTTTTTTTTTATATTAATCTTTTTTATGATTATATGGTAATAAGTGATTTCAAACATTAACTATGTTTTATTACAAGCTAGAAAGGTTCAAATTTATATACAAACATAAGATATTCATATTTTTACCATTTATTTATATTTGTATATAAATTTTTTTATCACATATATATGTGTTACCAATATTTGTACATCCCAACTCAATGTATAACATTTTTACAGAAAAAAAAAACTAAGTGTATCCCATTAAACGAGTATTTATTTGGGAATATACACTCACATTTCAGTCTATCATATTTTAATTATCATCACAATAATTATTACTTTTAAATTTAATTATTTGTCTAATTAGATTTCATTATTTGTTGCAGATACTTAAATTATAAAATGCTCATTATTTATTTATTAATAACGTCAATCAATATTGAAGGTTGAGTACAGTCTGAGGTTGAAATTGATCACCATATTACACACGAGATATTTTGCTTGAATTCCAAACACGTGTCATGATATATATCAATCACATCTTCCTTATTAATTAAGCCATATATTTAACTAGGGCTTGGCGTGCCCATATGCATGTAACATTTGAATTGATTTAAAGTTGAAGATTATATTAAATTTTTATATTGATAAAAGAGTAAGTTTGGGACCAATTTGAGAAATTATACAAATATGTAAGACTCATCTAAAATAAATAAAATATTTAGGAGCAATTTGAAATTACCTCATATGGGAGAGTGAGTGGAGAGAGAGAGTGGTGACATTTTTTAATTTTTAATTGTTTTTTGCATTTTTTTAATTCATTTATTTTTTTTAAAGAAGTGGGGGGAGTGAGTGGGGAGAGAGAGTGGTGATTTTTTTTTTCTTTTTTAATTTTTTAATTCACTATTTTTGACCAACCATAAAGGGGTGGAGCCATATAATATAGTATAGATAATTGGATTATAAGTATCAGCATTTCAATTTCGCTGTAATTATTTGATAGAAGATTTTGTAGGGATAGGTTGCAATCTGTCTAAATTACAAAATTTTCAGTTGATATTAACACATATACAAATTAAATTATATCTTAATGTGTATATTAGTTGGTTATATTAACAAAAGCATAAAAAATAATTATTTATTAAAAGATACTTTTATTTTTATTTTTTCTGCCAGAAAAAAATGAAGGAAATCACTATATCTCAATGGTTCTATTGAAAAATGTAAACTGATAACCAACTTGCAAAGTAGATATTTTTTTAAATCCCACAAACGTGTATTGTTTTTATTATGAGAGCATCTACATTATCAATTAAGCTATATATTAAATAGGAGAATAAAATTCGGCATTTGAATTAACATTAAATAGATTTAAATAGGAAAATGTGAGTCAACATATTCAAATCTATCATTTTAATATACCACATACATAAATAAGATCCTTATATTTCGTAAGCTTATTATTGATTAGAAGATCGAATTGATAGACGAAATAATTTAATTATTCTATTGATGGATGCGTTTTAATGTTACGTGAGAAAGAAAATCAATGTTTTTACCAATTGTTGATGAAGCATGAAGCTAATTTCCAGAATTTACAAACATAGTCCTAAAAAAAATATATTTAATTATAGCAAAAAATATACTTGTGTACCTTCTGCTTTGGTCATGGTTCAATTTTTTAAACTATGGTGTAAAAAATATAGTTTGGTACTCTGTGGTATTTTCCACTAACAATTTGGTACCTTTGGAGCTATTTTGTAATTTTAACTATAACAAACTTTTGAAAAAATTACATATTGACCCCCAATATTTTTAGATGAACATCCTCATCCGACTAGCAGGAGTCTAATTATTGTAACATCCTAACAGAAATTAAAACACAACTTACGTTACACTATTACAGTGTGTCACATGGCCCTTTAAAACATAACCTGATAAGAATTCTCTTAGAGTTCTTACAAGACTCACGAGATTCTACAAAACATACTTGAGTCACTGCCTCACAAATCCAGGCAGTACAGGAGGCTCAGCCTCTAAATATAGCCACACAGGACCCAAAGGAGAAACATAAAAGCATAATATACACAATAACTACATCTAGCTATCAACGAGAGTCAACCACCTTGAGGTGCACGTGGAGAACCTTCAAAAAGTGGAGTACTTCCTGTGCCTGAACGAACACTAGCCTGTCCCTGCACAACAGAATCTGAAATGTTTTGTAGGGTGAGAATTAACATTCTCAGTAAGGTTAAACTCTCCCCACTTGCACCACAATCCTCACACCAAACCATGTTTCAAATATATAAATTCCAGCAAGTAACCAGAATACAACAAGCATGAAATGAACATAGATTATATCTTATCAACATACAACATAATCATTAATCACAATAATAACATACTAACCCTTATATATTCATCAACTCATGATTATCTCATAATGTCATGCTCAAATACAATTGGTCATCCGACTTAGGCTTCCGGAACGTCTCCCGGAGTGCGCACAAACCAAACAGCCTGTCACCTAAGGAATCCACCTTAGGCCGTCCATGGAATCCACCATGAACATTACCCATCACACTTTTCACAAGTGGTGGGGAGGGCCTCCACCCTCAAGGAGTCATGACAAAACATAACTCAAATATACAATATCCCCAATTCAAGTTTGTAATATTGTACTTTAGTGAAATAACAAACCTTTCAATACACACAAAGTTTGAAGATAAAGTTGAGATACAATCATTCCACCCTTTTAAAACCCTAAATTTACTCCATACTTAAAGATAAACATCTCTCAAAGAAGTCCTCTAAAGTAAAAGAAAACTCCACACACAAAACTAGAAAATTATGCAAATTCCCAACTTAGGCGTCACATTTCGTGAGCCATTTTATCCCCATCTAACCGTCTGATCTTCAGACTTATGGATTCCTCTATTTCTAAGCTTTAAAACAAGTGGTAGATCATGGAAATCAATCCACGGGTTACAGAGATATCATGTATTCTTCCCACTGTGTCCGGTAAAAACAGAGCAGATTCGTCCCTTTCTCATGCCAAACATCAAGTTCCGAAAATTCTTGTTTTGAACTTCAAAACCATATTTCCCAACTTCAAAATTCAGCAAGTAAACATCAACAACTTGATTTATAGGTAAACAACATAGATATCATAACTAGTTATAACAACAAACATGATTCAAGAGCACCTATGATATTTCCACACTTTCTCAACATTCATTTATCATACCTACATATAAACTTTCATTAAATCAACAAATTAACACTCATACAGCCAAAGACTTCATCAAACACCATCTTAGCAAACCCTAGGTTTCTATATAAATGAAACAAGAGTTGGAGATGAGGAGGGAAAGAGAGAACCCTACCTAGTTGAAGCTTGTGAACTAGAGCTCCCAAATCTTCAAGATCTTCCTTCAATTTGTAACAAAGCGAAAGTGGCCTCCAATTTCCTTCCTCTCCCAAGTCGCCCCTCTCTTCTCTTCTTCTATTTCTGTTCTTCTTTTTGCTTCTGCGATTTCCTCCTCCATTCTCTAATTTCATAAGAGTTTTATTAACTCTTTGGGAAAAACTCCATTTCTTCCCCCCTCAAGTTTTCTAGTTTCACAGTTAACTCACTACACCCCATCTTTTCCTCCATCTCCACTCCTCACTTACTCACTCACCCACATACTCCCTTACTTACACTTAGTTAAGTTTCCAAAAGTTACAACAAACTTTCAGATTTTTCATTTTAGTCCCTCTTTCTTCTAATTCTCACTTATGCCTATATTTACACTAAATCTTCTACTTCCAACACCAAACTCCACTGCTCCAAGTCAAACCTGAAATTAAATCATCCCATTTAGAAATAATTCTAATTAATTTCTCCGGGTATTACAATTATTACGAAGAAATGTAACCTATCCAAGCAGGTCATTAAATTGGCACCTCATCCCACAATCAACTACGTACATGAGCATGAGTTAGTTGGAGCTACAAACGAAATAGAACAGTTTTTGTGATATGTAATCCTTTGACAGCCCAATTGCTACAGAAGACTTCTCCGGTTACGATAAATGTGGAAGGTATATTGTTCAACATCACAGTATATAACAATATTTTTGGTTGATTTTTTTACAATCTTTGCAGTACGTTTTGAATATTTTATTTAATCCATTATGTTTTATTGTTAGGTAAACTGATAAATGGATTTGCATACATTGTAACAACAACGACTACGTTATTGTGGTAGTGTGGAAGTATTTGATTGATGATGGTGAATCATATATATCTCCCTTTTCTACATCTAGAAGACAATGATCATCCGTTTCTTTGTTCGATTATGACGTCAACAGAATAATTTATCAAAGAGGGGTCAATGTCAATCATACAATTTTTGGATTGGTGTGCGAGACCATGATGAGCATGATATTCAACATTTTATTATGTCGTATGATGTAAGATTTAATATTACAGGTCGCCATGATATTGACATAGATGAATATGGAGATCCTGAGCATATTTGTGCTGTTGACAACCAACTCGCTATCGTATTCCAATACATTAATTATAGCAGATAATGTCGTTTCCTACTTCTTATGGCTTAGTGGACTAGACTTACTACCAACCAATGAAGCGTGCTATACCTTTTTGAAACAGATAGATGATCTTCCTCAATTTTATCAGTTCATTGGTTATCACAACAACATGTTGGTTTGTTCTAACAGTCAATACGAAGATGTTGCTTTCTGCAACGGGGAAGTTACAATCTTGGAGAACCTAGAAGAAGTGGATGTTGACCATCATTTTGTAAACTCTATCTATTGATGCGTTTTCTTTAAGTCTACATACATTTTGAAACATGATATGCATAATTTTTTTTTTACGAAATCAGGTGCATAATTATAATCGATACATATTCAACATGTCAAGTTTTTCAACTATTATTAAGAATATTCATCTGATTTTTTTTTACATTTATTGGATGGTTTGGATGTATTATGCTTACTAACCACTGGTGTAATGACAACATATTATTTTTGTTTACAATTAATTGCCATTTATAACACGTTATTGGTTTATTGTTACATTTTCACAAATAAAACAAACTCAGTATGTTGGGATATGATGCAATTATTTTGATATATGTAGGTATATAAGTCTTTATCGAAAAATAAAAAGCATAAAATATCAATGGTTCATAAAAACTGCTATTTGAGTATAGTTTGTTTTCATGAGCTGATAAATACCTTCTGAAGCATTTACAATTAGCATCTCCCCGTGCAACACACGGGTCATGTAGCTAGTAATGATAATTGATAGGTATTTAAAATGTGTTTTATGAGTAATAAAACAATTTAATATGTGATTAAATTGTCTTTATTAGCTCTAATATTTTTTGTCTTTTATATTGGTTATTCTGATCAACGTGTTTTGAGAGAGCTTGAGGAACCTACCAAAATCAACTTGCTGAATTCCTATCTTCTGCTATTCTGTGGCATTGTTGAACCAACAAGAAGTTCAACAAGAAGGGTTCGTTTAATCCTGGGGAGTGCCGCTTCCTAATTTTTGTGGGCTTGCGGAATATTTCTTTAGGACAATGTCCTTGTGACGTGACTCGAATTATTTTGCGTCTTACAATTTTATACATATCCTCAACAATCTAAAGAGATATTAAACCTTACATATATTGGCGTCACCTATTGTTCTGTTCATACCATCATAGAAATTCCTCCTATATTGTCAATCCACGTTCTATCTTTTATTCTTGATTTTTGGCGATGGGAAATGCGTGCTTTAAAAAAAAATAATTGAAGGCAATTGGATTCAAGAGTGAATTAAAGTGTGGTGTCCGATCCTGATGGCAAAGGGAAACCAAGAGACGACAGTGGATGAGAGTCAAGAAAGCAAAAGGTTAAAGATATGCAAGCAAAGTAAGATACAAGAGTGGATTCAACATTTTGTAACTATGTTTGTTATTTTGATATTATGATCATGTGGCGTGTCATTCCTTTCCTTCATCACGGTTCTGATCTGGGTGGAGTTAGAGTCTTCATCACGGTTCTGATCTGGGTGGAGTTTAGAGTATTACGAGAAGAATGAAAATGGTAAAAGCATACAAGGAGACAGTAGAATTGAATTTATGTTAATTTATTTTATAATAAAAATTGTGAGAAATCTGATTACAAACCTAATGAGTCTAATCTCAATGTTATGTTGAAGCATAATTGTTAAGTGTGTGGTATATCAGAACATCATGAATTGCAATATTTAATGAGAGTTAGAGAAAATTATCAAAAGTGTGATAATCCTTCGAAATCAAATGAAAAATTGGTTTATGAAGATGATGACAATAATAATAAAATTATTATTGCAATGCTCTCTGATTTTCTATTCATATATATGATATGAAAAATGGGTGATAGATTTTAGTGCTACAAGGGACATTTGTTCTAATAAAGAATTGTATCCTTCTTTGAAGAAGAGGATGATAAATCTATCATGTTAATTCCAAAACTACCAAGGTTCTTGGAAAAGGAAAAATTGTGATTAGGTTCACAACAAGAAAGGGTTTTCAACTAAATAGTGTGAGAGGAAATTTAAGTTTTGTTGCTCTGTTAGTGAAAAATGGGATTAAAGTGTCATTTAAATCTAACAAGATTAAAATGACAAAAATAATGGTTTTGTGGCAAGGGTGATTGTAATCAAAGATTATTTATATTGTGTGTTGTTGATATGGTGTTTTTATATTTAATTTTTGGTTGGAGTATTACATTAATTTATAATATCTTAAGTTGTATAATTATGCATGACTTGATTAGTATGGCAAATGTTGGTGATACAGCGTACATATATATTTTATTTAAAAAGGGGTTGTTGTTTATGTGTATTTATATATTGTATGCTATCTATTTTTTTAAAATGTGCATATATATATATAGAATGTGTGCATGTACGTAGTTTTTTTGTGTCAGGGTAAAATATATAAATTATTGTGAGTCAATGCTTTATATTATATATTATGTCACGACCCCCTCTTTGGAGGAACGTGACCGGCACGAACATGAGTCTATCCCATGCCGTAAGCCTACCCACAGACAATCCATAACAATCATTTGTAACATAATCTTGACTTGACAAGTCATAATGCATATATATTCTTTACAATACTTGGCCATTATAAACTTGATGTAAATATCATTTCAATGCAACAAAACAAAACACATAAGTAGACCACACAAAATGATAATGATACATAACCCCAAATCCTCTCTCTAAGTACAAGTGGAGCCGACAGTGTGGGACTCATCACAATTCTAATTAAGAATGAATTACCCACATGAACAATGATGAGGGCTCTTGACTGACTTTCTCCTAAAACTGAAATAGCGGCTTGCTCTGGACCTGTATCTAAAAAAAACAAATTTAAACGAGGGGTGAGTCAAAACTCAGTGAGTGGCTAACCCGTCCCAATCGTGGTGTAGAGCACCACCACGAAGGGGGAGTGGTCACCAGCCAATTAGCAATCGTCAAAATTGAGTAATTCAAAATTTCCATTCATTCCACTTAAAGTAATCCAACTTATTACAGCGACTAAAATATGTATCACAACAACAAGACGAGAAACAACTCAACTATGGAAAATTAGTAAATTGAAAAGAATCCAAAATACAATAACAATCATGGATTTGATAAAGAAAAATCTTAATTAAAAAAAATAAGAGATTTTTAAGGAATCATACTTGGAGAATTCATTAGATAATAAAATAAGGTTTAGTAGAGAAAATAAAATAAAATAAAATAAAAAAGTTGTATGATTTACGAAACCATAAAGTTTGGGAAATAGAAATCAAATTATAAAATCTTCTCTTACAACTTCTTTCAAGGACCAAAGCTTGATAAGATAGGGTACTTAAGTCTCTCAAAACTCACGATACGTAAGAATTCTTATAACTAAATTCATTATGAGTATTAAGTTAAAAGAGGGCTCATGAGGGATTCAAGAATATTGGGCAAAAACATCATGACAATTGAAGTATAAGGGCCTGTTTGGGAGCAAAAAGTTCAATCCAATCTCAATCCAATCTCAACTTATGAGATGAGATGAGATGATGTTGAAATTAGGATGAGATGAGATTATGTAGTGGTGTTTGGATGGTTTGAGAGANTTTCAAATCATACTCTTTAAGATGATAAATTAAAAATATATATACATAGCTTTGGATAGTCGCTTTACATAAAAGTAATCTAGTAGCAAGAAGTGTTTTCTTGAAAATGTCGATTAAAAGTAAGATCACTATGTATTCAAAGAAAAGGGGTTCATAAAGACCCAAGACAACTAAAGGACGACTAGGTCAATAACATCTACTTGTAAGGTCACCAACAATACCATCACAATCTAATTTGTACCATTCTAACCATTAAGGATAATGAAACATCTAATATTGATATTATCATTATTCAGTGCCGCACAATCCTCAACTATACAACAAATGAAGTGCTAATGCAACTAATTCATCACGATCGTCAATTTACGAGTGGAATAAGTCTCAACGTAATCCAATTCATATTAACCATTGAATTATTAAACAAGTAATACTCCAATACAAATCATAAGAACCAATCATCACATTTGATTCACAAATAAATTATAATATCAGTATTTCCATCTCAACGCATCAGGGAGCACACAAATAACCTCATCAACCCTCAGGGGAGCACACATATCAGTATCTTCATTTTTCCACTACTCATGAGGGAATCGCACACAGCATCACCTCAAGTTCTCAACCCGTGGGGACCGCACACAGCTCTTCACCCATCGGGACCGCACACAGCATTATCTCAACCCGTGGGGACCGCACACAGCTTTTCACCCAACGGGACCGCACACAGCATTATCTCATTCATTCCACAAAAAGTCAACAATAAAGCACACTAAGTAAAAATTTTCAATCAACATCACAGTTAGAACTATCAGAGAGCAATAACATACACAAACACAAATGCAAACCCAATCTCAATCACAATCACAATCACAATCACAATCACAATCACAATCACAATCACAAACACAACACAAACACAAACACAAGCACAAGCAGAAGCACAAACGCAAACACAATCAAATTTAGTTAACTCAGAACATGTATCACTCAAATAAATATTAAATACTATTACCCGCATCAATCAAGATTCTAAGTGAACAAATAAGATACACAGTTAGAATTTAGTTTCTACCAAGACATGATCAAGAAGTTTAAGATCAAATACAAGTACATTTAAAACTCACTAATTGAACATGAAATCATCAATCAAATGTTAAGATGAACATAACATAAGACACCCATCACTTAGAGAAATCAATAAAATTCCACAAGAAGAAAACACACATTAAAGAACATCACAAAGTGCAAGGAAAGATCAACAACACCAATAACCTTATAAATAAAGTCAATTGAGTTACAAGAATATAAGGGTGATAGTAAATTCATCCAAACACTTGTCATGGCCAACTTTATATAGATCCAAATAAACATGAACACCACCTCCTACATCAATTATAAGTAATTCAAGTAACTTGTGTTGCAGAATCAAGATTTCCACCATAAGGAAATTTCCCAACAATTTCAACGTATATCAGCCTCAACCCTTCATTGGGGAGAAATACAAATAATCATCACACCCAGCAGTCGAAGCTTATACCGTACACAATCACTCATTCACAAGAAGTAATAATTATCTTCAAGTAATTTAATTCTAATTCAACCACTCACCACCACCAACAAAATATTTAAAAATACGACCAATTATATCCAAAAGTACTCAAGATTTCCAATTCGACAAACTGTCAATGAAAGGGATTAGTTCACAAAATAAGCGAACCACATTATCAATTAAGCCCTCACACGGGGCAAGGATGAAAAAGCCACTCACCTCGATCCGGAGAATCGATAAATGGTCCTTATAGCTTCCGATCAATTGTTGGTGTAAACGAATCTATAAGTACATTGACAAACAAAAATTCAATTAATATAGTATGAGAGTCAACTCCAAATGACCCAAACATCCAACCCTTCACAATCTATCATCCTAACCCCTAGTAGCAAATCCTTACTAAAATAACTTATCCAACCCTCACTCACACCCACCTAGGATCCTAATACTTAAACAAGAGACTAGTGAGAGACTTGAGTGTCAATTTGGGAGCTTAAACAATAATTTGAAATCCAAGAGTTAAAGATTACTTCATAAACAAATTTCAAAATCAAAAACATCAAATAATCTCACAACTAAACACAATCTTTTCTTCAAGTTAGAAATTGACACTTTCATTTCTTCATAATAATTCGATATTGTTATTTTAGAACCCTCCATAATTCCAAGACTTTCCATTTAGTTTGCCAAAACTACCAAAATCTCTCATAGGGACCAAAATGCAACTTTAAAGTTCCATACACGATTACCAAATTTCAAAATACTCATTTAAAATTCAACCCAATGCATTAGAACTCATTTTTATTATCCAATGAACTCATACAAACTAACAATTTCAAGAAAATAAAGAGATTTGACCAAAAACCCCAAATTTTCCAAAATTTCGTCACTTTTTGAACCCTAGAGTAGAAACAGTCCCAACAATCAATATTTTGGAGTTTACATAGCTTCTAGAGGTACCCAACATGATATACTATCATCAAAGGATTTATTCGAACCAAGAAAATCAAGAAACAAACAAGAAATCGATGTTTTTTTGGACATGGTTCTGTTATGGCCGAAAATGAAGCATAAATGGTAGTGAGGATTTCCATCAACCATGGTATGATCTAGAGGGATGAAGACATTATAAATTACTCCCAAACAGCAGGAATTTCATGTATATAGCAGCAAAATATGAACTAAAACCAGAAAAATTGATGGAAGATGGAAAGAGAGAGAAAGAGAGCAAACCAAGAAAACAAGAGGAGGAGGACGGCGGTGGGCCATCGCTGGCCAACGTACGGCAATGCTGGAGGTGGCCGGAGGTGGTGGCGCGGCTGTCTGGGCTGGTGGCGGTGGTGGAGGGCCGGCGGGTGAAGTAGGAGGAGGATGAGAGTGGTGCAAGGCGAAGAGAACCCCAAATGAGTGTGTATGTGTCGTGTTGGCTGATATAAGGTGGCTGGGTCTATTTTGCGATTTTTACTAAATTTGGGGGGCTGAAAGGCAATTCTGAAGCAGGAAAAAGAAGGCCAAAATTGTTGAAACGCCCCAGAATATTTTAATCCCTTCAAATCAGCCCTTAAAACTCAAAATTTTAAATATAAAATTTCTTGACAATATCTATATCGTTAACTTCGTTGCGAAGAGTAGATTTCAAATATATAATTTGTTTTTGAAAACTCCAACTCTAACATGTTTCAGTTCTTACTTAAAAGTGTCATTTGTCGGGTCCAGTTAAAAACCTAGATAAACTTTTAAATTCCGTTTGCTCCCAAATTTTTACCACAAGCCAAATAAAATATGGGGATTTCAAACATGACAATTAAAATTCTAAATTTTTGAGTTCACTAATTTCTAAAAATTATAATCTAAAAACTCCTAATACTGGTCTAAAACTAGCCTGAAGATCCATCTAAAATTCAAAAAAAATCACTTATTTTATTTCAAAGCACCCACCACTAAATTCTAAAACTCCGGGATCTCACAAATTTCATCCATATCGATCAAGCAACCCATTTTTGATGCTCTTAGAATGTCAAAAGATTTCATCTTGATTCTTTGAAAGAATTCCAGATCTACAATTCGTGTTGGCAGCAATTTCTTCGACTTGAAAATCGTGTTGTAACGACTCTTTCCAGATCCTCTGAAAATCTTTTTCTTAGGTTCTTCCTTCGAGCCTGCCTCAACGGTTGAAGGTTCAGGGTTCTTTCTCTTGGGTGCCATTGATAAAAGCTTGAAGGTTTAGGGTTAGGTTTGGAGGAAAGAGAGATATGTGTCGAGAGATAGAGAGATGTTTGGAGAGAATGAGAAGTGTGACTAAATGTGAAGACAATGCAAGGAGTTATAAGAGAGGAAATATTTGAAATTTGAAAAAATTTGATTTAGGAGGGAAATAACTAGGCAGTTAATTTCCTTTTAAAAACTATTTTTAAATGCTCTAAAGAGATATTATGAGAAAACGTGCGAGACATGCTGATGAGTTATGATGTGTAGAGGAAAACATATCACAAGCAATCTATGATTATCACATAAATTGAAAATAAGATCACATGCAATCATACCAAAAATAAAATCAATCATACTAAAAAAAATTAAATATATATCACACATGCATATTAAAAATAAATTCAGCACACATAGTCACAAAATAAAATATCACACAATCAATCAAAAATCAAACAAACAATAATGAAACAATCAGGGCAAAAATAAATTTAAATAAATACATGTTACCGTTATTGAGCACACAGTTCTTATAAGGAACTGTTTTCAGATGTCTTCCAGCATTCCTAGCTCTCTTCTTATTCTGAAGAAGCTTTCATTTGGCAAAGGCTTTGTCACTCTGTAGGAACAAATTCTAGGTCAATATTTCCTTTGAGAACATGATCTCTTAGGAAATGATGTCTGATCTTAATGTGTTTGGTCTTTGAATGTTGTACAGGATTCCTTGAAATGTTGATAGCGCTTGTGTTGTCACACTTGATAGGAACCTTCTCAAAATTTAGACCAAAATCTGAGTTGTTGAATCATCCATAGGATTTGTGCACAACAACTTCCAGCAGAGATGTATTCAGCTCCAGCTGTTGATGATGCAACTGATGTTTGTTTCTTACTAAACCAGGATATCAAACAATCTCCAAGGAACTGACAAGTTCCTGAAGTACTCTTCCTATCTAGCTTACATCTAGCAAAGTCAGCATCAGAATATCCCAATAAATCACAGTTGTTCTCCTTAGGATACCATAAACCATATTTCTCAGTTCCTGCAAGATACTTAAGAATTCTCTTCACACCTGTTAGATGAGATTCCTCAGGATCACTTTGGAATCTTGCACATAAGCACATAGAGAACATAATATCTGGTCTACTTGCAGTAAGATACAACAAAGAACCAATCATGCTCATCTCAAACTCATTGGTCATAACTTTTGAAAATTCCTTGCAAAGAGACTCATTAGTAGAACCAAAGATAATATCATCAACATAAATCTGAACTACCAAGATATCATCTTTACTGTTCTTCACAAACAAGGTCGTATCAGTAGTTCCATTAAGGAATCCCTGATCTGTAAGGAATCCTCTTAACCTGTCATACCAAGCTCGAGGAGCTTGTTTCAAACCATGAAGAACTTTATGCAGTTTATAAACATGATTAGGCTTATCAGCATTCTCAAAACCAGGAGGTTGATTCACATATACTAGCTCATTAATGTAACCATTCAAAAATGCACTTTTCACATCCATTTGATATAGCTTGAAATCTTTATAAGATGCAAATGCAAGCAGCATACGAATGGATTCTAATCTAGCAACAGGAGCAAACGTCTCATCATAATCAATACCTTCAACTTGTGAATAACCTTCCGCAACTAACCTTGCTTTGTTCCTTACCACATTTCCTTGCCCATCCAGTTTGTTCCTGAAGACCCATTTTGTTCCTATGACTGACTGGTCCTTAGGAGCTGGTACAAGGGTCCATACTTCATTTCTTTCAAACTGGTTCAACTCCTCTTGCATAGCAATGATCCAGGAGTCATCTATCAAGGCTTCCTCGATGGCTTTGGGTTCAACTTGAGAAACAAACGCCATATCATTCATACTTCTGTTTGAGCGTGTTCTCACACCATCGTTAAGGTCTCCTATAAGGAACTGTTCGAGAGATAAAGAAGGATCGAAATCATTAACCTTATCAGCTTCTTGAGACTGTTCCTTGCTAGGTTCCTGATCAATCTGAGCATCAGGAATGATTTCAGAATCTGACTCTTCCTCATCTTCCTGATTTGCTTTCTTCTGAACACCAGGAACTGTTTCATCGAACACAACGTGCATAGATTCTTCAATGGTTCTGTTTGCCTTGTTGTATACTCGATAAGCTTTGCTTGAGGTGGAATATCCCACAAATATTCCTTCATGAGTCTGTGAATCCAGCTTTCCAATGTCTTCCTTGTTATTGATGAGAATGTTGTTGGGAATTCACAAGGGACCAAAGCGCGCAGCGGAAGCAAAAATTGAAATAATAATTATAAAACTTGGCGCAAAAGCTTGTGATTTCCTACAGGATCCACGGTTTGAATTTAAACCGGTAAAGGAAGAAGTGTACCTCAAAATTTCAATTGGTCCAGTTGAATGATGCGATTCCGAGAAGTCCACTCCAAGCGTCCTTCCTCTGCCGGTAAACCACACGAACAGTTTGCTGACACCAAGGTGGTAGCCTTCAGTTCTATTCTCCAAAAAACTCGGGACTCCAATCTACGGTTCTTGGTGATCAAGAACAATTCTTGAACCAAGAATGATGAGTGGCGCAAGAACACAAGAAAACTTCTTGTTTTCTCTCTCAAAACCCTAATTTTGGTTGCAAATCGAATTCCTCTCACACTTAGAGAAAGTCGATTTTTCCTCTCTCTAAACTCTAGGGAGCCAAAATTTTCTCTCTCTTCTAAAGAGCTAGGTCACCAAGTCGACTTCCTTAGGTCTATTTATAGAGTTGGGAAATTTGATAATTATAATTAGGGAATCCCTAAATTAATGGATTATCAAATTATAAAATTATGAGATTACAATAATATCACAATTTTAGGACTTGAATTCTTAATTAAAATATTACCTTAATATCTTAATTTGAATTCAAAATGCAATCTTTGAGAATCAAATGGAAGATCAAATCTTCCCTTGGACCCACAATAGAATGCGCCAACTCCCTCTTCTTTTCTTGGAATTTAATAAATCAAAATAACAATCCTAACTCTTAGGAAGTTATAACCAACTCATTATATTCCAACAATATTGAATTAAAATATTACCCTAATATCTTTAACTCAAATTTTGAATCTTCAAATCTAGATCAAATCTTGAATTCAAATTCATGACTTTAATTAACAAAACATTTTCATTAATTAAAATCCCTTTATATGAGGCGCCACCATCAACCCTAATTATCTTAATATTAGTGAATTTAATAAATCAATAATCTCCTAACTTTTAGGAACCTTATCTAATTTATTATTCCCTAATATTATAATTGCAAATAGATTAATCCAATAAACTATTTAACAATTAATATATTTAAACTTGTCCCACAAATTTAAATATCTCAAACGTAGATTTTATTTAAGACAAGACTTCATGTCCCAGACATTCAGTTATGTCTTAAATTGTGAAACCGGAGTGACTCACGAATTAACCCTAATTCGTGTCCCTTTAAGCGGTGTCTAGATCTTGCTCATGTGTGACCCAGCAGGCCTCACGTGAAGTTGGCAGCAAGTCATCTCTATGACTCACAAGTCGAGAGCGGACTCTAGCAAGCCATCACGACTACCCAAAACACGTGAGTTATCGTTTTATCAAAACCGATTTTAACTTAGTACCACCTTGTCATAGACCCTATTGTCACACGATATCTCGGTTCTGGATAAGGCACGGGAAAGTCATCCTTAATCCAAACCACAACTTTCTCGATTTCTTGAGTTAGTCCCATTTTCCTGAGTGGCCACTCTTTCCTTGGACAGACTCATCGAGGGCGCTAGTTAGATATCTCCCATCTCTATGAGGGACAAAATCCCATCTTGGTCAACCACATTCCTCAGCACTGTAATCAACCAAACCCGTACCTAGCCTGTATGGCTACCCTGCTACGGGCAACGTTGGACTAGGCCAAAGTTCGACAACTACAATGCTGAAATAGTCAAGACCTCAGGTCTAAGGCATCGTGACAGGTGTACAAGAGAGGCTAGCTAATGACTAAACCCATGAAGGCTCTTTGGGTCGGTCCAGCAACTTGTAACCCCTTACATAATTGCACCATGACTCTCGTAAAGCATCTAGTGCATGCATCTCTATACACCGAGGTCATGCTGGTCTTAGTTCATTTCAAGTTCCCACTTGAATGAGCGACCAGGGATAGATTTAGATCAATTATCTTATAATTAATCAAGGACGCTATCATAGTAAACATGCTAATAATATGATAACAACATAATTTATCAACTATAAATTAATCAACCATATGTTCAAAACATATACATAAAATGATTGGCCCTAGGGCACAATCTCCAACAGACTCCCACTTGCACTAGGTACAATCATCAATCTAGCTGTTCCTACACTAGGTACACTGATCAATGTGTCTAATCCCCATCGACGATACATGCCACTCATGTATGACCCACGCAAAGGGCTTCGTAAGAGGATCGGCAACGTTATCCTCGCTTGCTACTTTGCATATCTTCACATCACCTTTGTCAATCATCTCTCTAACAAGGTGAAAACGCCTGAGTATGTGTTTGGTCCTTTGATGGGACCGTGGCTCCTTGGCTTGTGCAATAGCCCCGCTATTGTCACAATACAAGGTAATGGGATCAGCAATGGTCGGAACCACACCAAGCACAGAAATGAACTTTCTAATCCACACAGCCTCCTTTGCTGCATCTGATGCTGCTATGTACTCAGACTCCGTTGTAGAATCAGTAATCATGCTCTGTTTGGAACTCTTCCAACTCACGCTGCCACCGTTCAGGAGAAACACATATCCGGACTGCGATTTGAAATCATCTTGGTCGGTTTGTAAACTGGCGTCTCTGTAACCCTTTACACATAGCTCCTCATTAGTTCCACCGTATACCAAGAATTCATCCTTAGTTATTCTCAAGTGCTTAAGGATGTTTTTGATAGCGGTCCAATGATCCTCACCAGTGTCTTGTTGGAACCGGCTCGTCATGCTCAGGGCAAACGACACATCGGGTCGAGTACACAGCATGGCATACATGATGGATCCTATTGCCGAAGCATAAGGGATGCCACTCATGCGCTCTCGCTCAACAAGTGTCTTGGGACACTGTTTCTTTGCTCAGGGTCAAACCATGATTCATCGGAATGAATCCCTTCTTGGAATCTTGCATACTGAACCGATTCAGTACCTTATCTAAGTATGTACTCTGACTTAATCCAAGAAGCCTTCGAGACCTATCTCTGTAGATCTTGATGCCTAGAGTATAGGCAGCTTCTCGTAAGTCCTTCATTGGGAACGATTTTCCCAACCAAGATTTTACAATCTCCAAGGTTGGAATATCATTTCCAATGAGCAATATGTCATCGACATATAGCACCAAGAACACAATTATGCTCCCACTAACCTTCTTGTAAACACAAGGTTCATCAGGGTTTTGTAAGAAGCCAAACTCTTTGACTACTTCATCAAAACGATGATTCCAACTCCGGGAGGCTTGCTTCAATCCATAAATTGATCTCTGAAGCTTGCACACCTTTCCTGGTTCCTCTGGACATACAAACCCCTCAGGTTGTGTCATGTACACATCCTCGAGCAGCCTTCCATTAAGGAATGCTATTTTGACGTCCATTTGCCATATTTCATAGTCGTAATATGCGGCTATGGCAAGGAGGATCCTAATGGACTTGGCCATCGCAACTGGGGAAAACGTTTCATCATAGTCAATACCATGACGTTGAGTAAACCCCTTTGCAACTAGCCTCGCCTTGAAGACATTGACGTTACCATCCATGTCGGTTTTCTCCTTGAAAACCCACTTGCACCCTACGGCTTTTACACCTTCAGGTGCATCAACCAAGGTCCATACCTTGTTGTCATACATGGACTGCATCTCAGCCTTCATGGCTTCAACCCGTTTCTCAGAGTTGGGATTTACGATGGCCTCTTGATAGGTGGTAGGTCACCACGCTCCATGAGCAACACATCTTTGTTCTCAGTCATCAAAAATCCATATCTTTGAGGCTGAAAACGTGTTCTATCAGACCTTCGTGGTTCTTGTGTTACTGGAGGAGCTTCCACAACATCTTGTGGCTCTTCTCCAGTTTCCGTCTGCGCCTCTGAATTGTCTTGTGGATCTTGAACCTCTTCAAGATCTATCTTACTCCCACTGTTTCTTTTGGAAATAAGATCCTTTTCTAGAAAGAATCCACTTCTGACTACAAACACTTTGTTGTCAGATGGGTAGTAGAAATAATACCCCCTCGTTTCCTTAGGGTATCCCACAAATAGACACTTGAGGGATTTGGGAGACAGTTTATCGTTAGGCTGTTGCTTAACATAAACTTCACATCCCCAAACTTTGAGGTAAGACAAATTGGGACTCTTCCCCTTCCATATCTCATATGGTGTCTTCTCAACTGCCTTAGAACATGGTTAAGTGTGAACGCAGCAGCTTCTAAAGCATACCCCCAAAAGGATGGTGGAAGATCAGCTTGACTCATCATAGATCGAACTGTTGGGAATCCTAGGCGCCTAAGGCAGCGGAAGCAAAAATAAAATTAAAATAAAACGCCTAAGTCCTATGATTCCCGAACGGATCCGCTAGCAGAATTTAAAACTTTTGGTTAGTGTTATACCTCAGAGTTTCAATTCGATGGTTGAACGCAGCGAGTTCCACGGAGTCCACTCCCAGAGTTCTCCCTCTGCCAGTAATCCACACGAACAGTTTCTTTGAACACCGAGGTGCTAGCCTCCAATTCTTTTCTCTAAAAGAATCTGGGACCAATCTACAGACCACTGATTTCAAGAACTCCTTCTTGAATCAGCAACTGAGGTGGCGCTTAGAAGAATCCCCCCACAAGAACTCCTTCTTGCCTATTCTTCTCTCAAAACCCTAACTTTAGAGCTAAAGTCGAAATTCTCTAACTCTTAGAGAAAGTCGACTTTCTCTATGTGTGTGCAAAGGAGTATTTTCTCTCTCTAACTCTTAGGAGGAAAATCAAATTAGGGTTAGTATGCTATGCTTTCACATATCTAGGGCAAGTCGACTTCCCTAGTATATATAGACTAAAATTTGGTGATTTAATAATTCCTAAAATAAAGATATTCTGATAATATAATTATTTTAAGACTTGAATTTATAATTATAATATTACCTTAATATTATATTTAAATTCAAATTGCAATCTTGGAGAATCAAATTGAGAGATCAAATCTCCCAATGGGACCCACCAAGATGGCGCCATCTCCCTCTTATTATCCTTGGAATTTTATTAATCAAAAACTTCCTTATTTTTGATTCACCAAAGATTCTGAGATGAGATCTTCACCAAATCTTTTGAATTCAAATATTTTGAAATCTCCATCAAATCTTTTGAATTCAAATATATTATTTGAATTAATAAAACAATTTTATTTATCCAAATAATCTCTTAGAGGCGCCACCCTCATTTTTATTTAGGAATTTTATAATTCAATAATTTCCTAACTCTTAGGAACATTATCCAAATTATTTTCCTAATATTTAAATTGTCAATAATTAATCTCATTAATTATATAAACAATTATTTATATTTAAATTTGTCCCACAAATCTAAATATGTCATCTGTAGATTAATTAAGACAAGACATAATGTCCCAGACATTTCCTCTGTGTCTTAAATCGTGTCACTCGCGTGACCCACGAATTAACCCTAATTCGTGTCCCATTCAAATGGTGTTCAGTTCCTGCTCGTGTGTGACCCAGCAGGCCCCACGTGAAGTTGGCAGTAGGGCATCCCCATGACCTACAAGTTGTGAGCGGACTCTAGCAAGCCATCACAACTACCCAAAATCCGTGAGTTATCGTTTGGTAACCAGAAAAACGACTTAACCTCAGTACCTCCGTGTCAGAGATCCGATTGTCCTACGATATCTTGGTCATGGACTAGGCACAGGAATGTCATCCATAATCCAAACCACAACTTTTTCGATTCCCTGAGTAAGTCCCAATTCTTGATTGGCCACTCCTTTTCCTGGACAGACTCATCGAGGGCGCCAGTTAGATATCTCTCATCTAATGAGGGACAAAATCCCATTTTGGCCAATCCACATTCCACAGCAATGCAATCAACCAGACCCGTATTCAGCCCTTATATCTACCCTGTTACGGGCAGCGTTAGACTAAGCCAAAGTCTGACAACTGTAATGCCGGAATAATGATGACCTCAGGTCAAAGGCATCGCTACAGGCATACAAGGAGAGGCAAGCTGATGACTAAACCCATGCAGGACTCTCCAGGTCAGTCCAGCAACTCGTCACCACCTTACGTAGTTGCACCATGACTCTCGTCCCAGCATCTAGTGCGTGCATCTCATGCACCGAGGTCATGCTGGTCTTAGTTCATTTTTGTTCCCACAAAAATAATCAACCAGGGACAAGTTTAGATTAATTATCTCATAATTAATCATGGATGTCATCATAGTAAACATGCTAATAATATGATAACACATTAATTTATCTTCCATAAATTAATAATATGTTCATAACATATTTTACATAAAACGATTGGCCCTAGGGCACAATCTCCAACAGACTCCCACTTGTACTAGGGTACAATCATTAATCTAGCTCTTCCTACTCTAGGTTCACTGATCAATGTGTCTAATCCCCATCGACGATACATGAGGTTCATGTATGACCCTTGCAAGAGGTTTAGTCAGAGGATCAGCAACGTTGTCCTCGCCTTCTACCTTGCATATCTTTACATCACCTCTGTCAATCATCTCCCTGACAAGGTGAAAACGTCTGAGTATATGTTTGGTCGTCTGGTGGGACCGTGGCTCCTTGGCTTGTGCAATAGCGCCACTATTGTCACAATACATGGTTACGGGATCAGAAATGGTCGGAACCACCCCAAGCTCGGAGATGAACTTTCTAATCCACACAGCCTCCTATGCCGCATCCGATGCTGCAATATACTCGGACTCCGTTGTAGAATCAGCAATCGTGCTCTGCTTGGAACTCTTCCAGCTCACGCTCTCACCGTTCAGGAGAAACACATATCCTGACTGCGATTTAAAGTCATCTTGGTCGGTTTGGAAACTAGCATCTGTGTAACCCCTTACACATAGCTCCTCATTAGTTCCACCGTACACCAAGAACTCATCCTTAGTCCTTCTCAAGTACTTAAGGATATTCTTGACAGCGATCCAATGATCCTCACCAGGGTCTTGTTGGAATGGGCTCGTCATACTCAGGGCAAATGACACATCCGGTCGAGTACATAACATGGCATACATGATGGAATTCCTTACTAAACAGTCATAGTATGTATATTGTGAAGAAGACTATTTGACTTTTTCTTTGTTTCTTTTTTTTTCAACCCCAAGAAATTGGAGCGCTATAATTATGTCACTATTTTCGGATTTCAATGTCATAGAATATAAATATAGTCAATTAATACTTTGAATACTTTTTTTTTCTATTTTAATATCAGAAAATTCGACTAGATACTAAACATAAGATTCAGATAAATAAGCGGAGAATTTTAAGCACAATAGAAATAGAAATTGGAAAACAGGATTCTAGGAGAGATTATTTGTCTTCCTAGAGTCCTTCTTGTTTGTGTCGAAACCGAGGCATATGGAATTCCACTCATGCGCCTTCGCTCAACAAGTGTCTTCGGACACTGTTTCTTGCTCAAGGTCAGTCCATGATTTATAGGGATGAATCCCTTCTTGGATTACTGCATATTGAACCTCTTCAATACCTTATCCAAGTATGTACTCTGACTCAATCCGAGAAGCCTCCTAGATCTATCCCTATAGATCTTAATGCCTAG
>QANZ01005716.1:28516-43815 GCA_003254925.1 Chamaecrista fasciculata
CATCCCCATGACCTACAAGTTGTGAGCGGACTCTAGCAAGCCATCACAACTACCCAAAACACGTGAGTTATCGTTTTTACTAAACGACTTAACCTCATTACCTCCGTGTCAGAGATCCGATTGTCCTACGATATCTTGGTCATGGACTAGGCACATGAATGTCATCCATAATCCAAACCACAACTTTCTCGATTCCCTGAGTAAGTCCCAATTCTTGAGTGGCCAGTCCTTTTCCTGGACAGACTCATCGAGGGCGCCAGTTAGATATCTCTCATCTAATGAGGGACAAAATCCCATTTTGGCCAATCCACATTCCACAGCAATGCAATCAACCAGACCCGTACTCAGCCCTTATATCTACCCTGTTACGGGCAGCGTTAGACTAAGCCAAAGTTTGACAACTGTAATGCCGGAATAATGATGACCTCAGGTCAAAGGCATCGCTACAGGCGTACAAGGAGAGGCAAGCTGATGACTAAACCCATGCAGGACTCTCCGGGTCAGTCCAGCAACTCGTAACCACCTTACGTAAATGCACCATGAGTCTCGTCCCAGCATCTAGTGCGTGCATCTCATGCACTGAGGTCATGCTGGTCTTAGTTCATTTTTGTTCCCACAAAAATAATCGACCAGGGACAAGTTTAGATTAATTATCTCATAATTAATCATGGATGTCATCATAGTAAACATGCTAATAATATGATAACACATTAATTTATCTTCCATAAATTAATAATATGTTCATAACATATTTTACATAAAACGATTGGCCCTAGGGCACAATCTCCAACACGAACCACATCCAATAAAGTTCGATTCCTCCTCTTAGAAACACCATTCCACTGTGGAGTTCCAGGAGGAATAAGTTGTGAGACTATTCCACAACTTCTAAGATGATCAATAAATTCTTGGCTCAAATACTCGCCTCCTCGATCGGATTGAAGGACTTTAATTTTCTTGCAAAGTTGGTTCTCTACTTCACTTTAAAATCTATTGAACATTTCAAAAGACTCTGACTTGTGCTTCATTAGGTAGACGTAGCCAAACCTACTAAAGTCGTCAGTAAATGTAATGAAGTAAGAGTAACCACCTCTAGCTTGGGTACTCATGGGCCCACATACATCACTATTTATGATTCCCAATAAGTCAGACGCCCTTTCACTGTGGCCAGTGAAAGGCGCCTTTGTCATCTTTCCAAGTAAACAAGACTCGCAAGCATCATATGATTCAAAATCAAATGAGCTTAGAAGTCCATCTTTATGGAGCTTCTCTATGCGTTTCTCGTTTATATGGCCAAAACGACAATGCCAAAGGTATGTAGGATTAGATTCGCTAATCTTAATCCTTTTCGTATCAATGTTATAGATATCGTTATTACGTCGTTGTTCCAATTTTAAGATGTAGTGATTATCTTGCAGATCACCATAACCAAATAACACATCATCCTTGTAAATTGAACATCTACCATTCCCATTCACACAAGTAAATCCTTCCTTATCCAAATAAGAAAGTGAAATAATGTTTGAACTTAAAGACGGTACGTAATAACAATTGTTCAAAACAAATATAAGCCCAGAGGGCAATACAAGCTCGTATGTTCCTACAGCAACAGCAGCAACCCTTGCTCCATTGCCCACTCGTAGGTCCACCTCGCCCCTGTCCAGCTTCCTACTGTCTCTAAGACCCTGCACATTTGTACAAATGTGAGAACCACATGCAGTATCTAATACCCAAGTGGTTGTAGAAAAATGAACACCTATAACATAGATACCTGAAGTAGAGGCATCAGCGCCTTTCTTCTGCTTCTTCAGATCTTCCATATACAGCTTGCAATTCCTCTTCCAGTGTCCAGGCTTCTGGCAGAAAAAGCAAACTGTATCCTTGGCGGGCTTTGCCTTCTTGGCAGGTTGTGGGTTGGGCCTGGGCGCTGGCTTGGTGTCACCAACCACGTCCTTTCCCTTGCTCTTTCCTTTGCCCTTCCCCTTGTTGTTCTGAACCAACAAGACCGTGCTAGGCGCCTTCTTAATGGATACCTCAGCAGTCTTGAGCATCCCATGCAGTTTAGAAACGGATTTCTCCACGCCATTCATGTTGAAGTTCATGACGAACTGGTCATAACTTCTGGGCATCGAGTTCAGGATCAAATTCGTCGCAAGCTCCGGTGCAATGGGAAATCCCAGCCTACCAAGGTGATCTATGTACCCCTTCATCCTCAAGACGTGGGTACTCACAGATGCACCTTCAGCCATCTTACAAGATTGCAGAGCCTTCGTGGTCTCAAACCTCTCTTGCCGAGCCTATTGTTGGAACATTTCCCAGAGATGTGTAACCATCTCATAGGCCCCCATGTTCTCCAAGTTCTTTTGGATCTCGGGAACCATGGTGGCCATCATCAGGCAAGCAACATCCATAGAGTCATTGACATGCTTCTCATAAGCATCTCTCTGATCTCTTGGAGCGTTGGCTGCAGGCTGTGCGGGGATGGGGCTTTCCAGGACGTACACCTTCCTTTCTTCGGTGAGAACAATTCTCACATTTCGGAACCAGTCAAGGAAGTTAGTCGCGGTCAAGTTATCCTTCTCAAGGATAGATCGCAGTGACAATGTTGAACTAGTAGTTGCCATATGATTCTACAATTTAAGATATGAAAGTTGATTAGCAAAATAATATATCCACCATTTTATAAAACCCAGTAAAATTTATTATTAGTGGCTAAATAATATATCCCATCAAATGCCTTGAGGTCCAAATCCGATTTGATAACCCCATTAAGCCACACAGTAAAACTTGTGAATGGCTAGGCTCAAAACAACGAGGCCGAAGCCCGACCCCATATCATCAAGGCCCACTAAACACGTGTCGCAGAGGGCGATCACCGCACCTAGCAAACCAAGACTTCAACGAGGCATTGCATTGAATCTCTCATTCATCCATGTCTCCTCAAGGTCAAGGTAGATACGTGTCGCAGAGGGCGATCACCGCTCTACGATGAACAAGATTTTAACAGGGTGTTTTATTGATGGCATTAAAACTTAAGATTTTTAAAAGGGTTCAATTTTTAATGTTCTGTTTTAGTTCAATTTTAAACTGATTTTAAAAATAAACGAGTGTGCCAAGTGTTTATTTCCCCACGTATCTCATACATATAAACACATGCACGGATTTTGTATCTCATACAAAATCCTACGCTCGTATCGTATACGTAATTGTAGCGTTAAAATAAAATTGCATGTTAAAATTCGCACCCCTAGACATACATCTAGCGCATTGCATCTCATACAAAATACTAAATGCATAAAAACACACCGTGTTTAGATATGGCTCATCTACCCTATAATCCTCTCAAGCCAATGAGGGAATTTTTCTAAAAGGAAAATAAAAAAATTACATTGGGAAAAACCTCAATTACATTGAGGTATAAACAAAATGTAAAATTACATTGGGAAAAACCTCAGGCCGTATTTACCAAAAATCCTAGAGCCATATCCAACACCATATAAAACATATATGAACAATTCACATATTAATATATCAAACACGGCATGCAATAACACATACAAAAAAATGATTTTTACAAATGTGTTCAATTAGGGTTTGTGCAATTTTAACATGCCTTTCTTGAAAAATTAAGCCTAGTATCAATAATTATAGAATTCAAGAATCACATTCAAGAATTCAAATTATTAACCCAAAAATTTTAAAATTCATAATTTTAATAAATTTTCAGCCACCCCACAATAATTATAATTAAAAGAATTCAAATTATAATTATATAGGGATTTCGACCAAGGGCTTAAAATTCAAGAAAAATTTTCCAAATCAATCCAATTGATTTCCTATGTATCATATACATATAATTTGCACCAATTCCATAGATTAAGTTTTTAAAGAAAACTTTCGGTGGATTTTCGCAAATTCAAACATACGATTGAAAGCGGTAAACAAACATCATACATCACATGTACAATCACCAAAACCAGTAATAAACCCAAAATCAACGTGGCTCTGATACCACTGTTGGGAAATCACAAGGGACCAAAGCGCGCAGCGGAAGCAAAAATTGAAATAATAATTATAAAACTTGGCGCAGAGGCTTGTGATTTCCTACAGGATCCACTGTTTGAATTTAAACCGGTAAAGGAAGAAGTGTACATCAAAATTTCAATCGGTCCGGTTGAATGATGCGATTCCGAGAAGTCCACTCCAAGCGTCCTTCCTCTGCCGGTAATCCACACGAACAATTTGTTGATACCAAGGTGCTAGCCTTCAGTTCTTTTCTCCAAAAGAACTCGGGACTCCAATCTACGGTTCTTGGTGATCAAGAACAATTCTTGAATCAAGAATGATGAGTGGCGCAAGAACACAAGAACACTTCTTGTTTTCTCTCTCAAAATCCTAATTTTGGTTGCAAATCGAATTCCTCTCACACTTAGAGAAAGTCGATTTTTCCTCTCTCTAAACTCTAGGGAGCCAAAATTTTCTCTCTCTTCTAAAGAGCTAGGTCACCAAGTCGACTTCCTTAGGTCTATTTATAGAGTTGGGAAATTTGATAATTATAATTAGGGAATCCCTAATTTAATGGATTATCAAATTATAAAATTATGAGATTACAATAATATCACAATTTTAGGACTTGAATTCTTAATTAAAATATTACCTTAATATCTTAATTTGAATTCAAAATGCAATCTTTGAGAATCAAATGGAAGATCAAATCTTCCCTTGGACCCACAATAGAATGCGCCAACTCCCTCTTCTTTTCTTGGAATTTAATAAATCAAAATAACAATCATAACTCTTAGGAAGTTATAACCAACTCATTATCTTCCAACAATATTGAATTAAAATATTACCCTAATATCTTTAACTCAAATTTTGAATCTTGAAATCTAGAGCAAATCTTGAATTCAAATTCATGACTTTAATTAGCAAAACATTTTCATTAATTAAAATACCTTTATATGAGGCACCACCCTCAACCCTAATTATCTTAATATTAGTGAATTTAATAAATCAATAATCTCCTAACTTTTAGGAACCTTATCTAATTTATTATTCCATAATATTATAATTGCAAATAGATTAATCCAATTAACTATTTAACAATTAATATATTTAAACTTGTCCCACAAATTTAAATATCTCAAACGTAGATTTTATTTAAGACAAGACTTCATGTCCCAGACATTCAGTTATGTCTTAAATTGTGTCACCGGAGTGACTCATGAATTAACCCTAATTCGTGTCCCTTTAAGCGGTGTCTAGATCCTGTGTTGGAGATTGTGCCCTAGGGCCAATCATTTTATGTAAAATGTTATGAACATTTGAATTAATTTATAGAGATAAATTAATGTGTTATCATATTATTAACATGTTTACTATGATAGCGTCCGTGATTAATTATGTGATAATTAATCTAAAATCTGTCCCTGGTCGATTGTTTTCGTGGGAGCAAAAATGAACTAAGACCAGCATGACCTCGGTGCATAGAGATGCATGCACTAGATGCTGGAACGAGAGTCATGGTGCAATTATGTAAAGGGTTACAAATTGCTGGACTGACCCGGAGAGTCTTGCATGGGTTTAGTCATCAGCTTGCCTCTCCTGTACGCCTGTCACGACACCTTAGACCTGAGGTCATCATTATTCCGGCGTTGCAATTGTCAGACTTTGGCCTGTTCTAACGTTGCCCGTAGCAGGGTAGTCATAAGGGCTAGGTATGGGTTTGGTTGATTGCCGTGCTGAGGAATGTGTATTGACCAAGATGGGATTTTGTCCCTCATTAGATGGGAGATATCTAACTGGCGCCCTCGATGAGTCTGTCCAAGGAAAAGAGTGGCCACTCAGGAAAATGGGAATAACTCAGGAAATTGAGAAAGTTGAGGATTATGGATGACTTTCCTGTGCCTAATCCATGACCAAGATATCGTAGGACAATAGGGTCTATGACGAGGAGGTACTAAGGTTAAGTCGGTTTTGGTAAAAATGATAACTCACGTGTTTTGGGTAGTCGTGAGGGCTTGCTAGAGTCCGCTCACGACTTGTAAGTCATAGGGATGACTTGTTGCCAACTTCACGTGAGGCCTGTTGGGTCACACATGAGCAGGATCAGGACACTGCATATAGGGACACAGATTAGGATTAATTCGTGGGTCACCCCGGTGACACAATTTAAGACATAGCAAAATGTCTGGGATATTAAGTCTTGTCTTAAATAATCTACAGTTGTGATATATTTAAATTTGTGGGACAAGTTTAAATATAATAATTGTTAAATAGTTAATAGGGATTAATTATTTACAATTATAATATTAGGGAAATAAATCAGATAAGATTCCTAAAAGTTAGGAAATTATTGATTTATTAAATTCTCTAATATTGGTTTGAGGGTGGCGCCTCATTGAATGATTTTATATTAATAAAATTGTTTAATTATTTAAAGTCATGAGTTTGAATTCAAAAGATTTGATGGACATATCAAAAGATTTGAATCAAAGATATTTGGGTGATATCTTAACTCATAATCTTTGGAGAATCATGACCTCCTAATTGTTGGGAATGTTTTTGATTTATAAAATTCCAAGATAAATGGGAGGAGGATGGCGCATTGCTCTGTGGGTCCCATGGGAAGATTTGATCTTCCATTTGATTCTCAGAGATTGGATTTTGAATAATTAGAAATTCAAGTCCTAAAATTATAATATTATTGTAATATCATGATTTTAGGATTATTAAAATCACCAAAATTATAATTAAAAGGAGGAGCAAGTCGACTTGCCTCCTAACCCTAGCTCACTTTGTGATTTTGTCTTCCTCCTTGTAGAGAGAGAGAAATATCACCACTTTAGTTCTAGAGAGAGAATAGGTCGAATTTCCTAAGGAGTTAGAGAGAATTCACCTAATTCAACATCTAGGGTTTTTGAGAGTAGGAAAACAAAAGGGGTTTTGTGCTTTCCTGCTCCTTGCGCCACCTTGTTCTTGATTCAAGGAGTTCTTGAACTCATACACTGTAGATTTGGTCCCTGGTTCTTTTGGAGAAAAGAACAGAAGGCTAGCACCTTGGTGCCCGACAAACTGCTCGTGTGGATCACCGGCGGAGGGAGGACGCTACGAGTGGACTCCTAGGACACGCCTTGTACAACCAACCGATTGGAACTCGTGAGGTATACCAGTATCTTAACAGGTTTTAAATTCTACTAGGGGATCCGTTCGGGAATTTTAGGGCTTGGCGCGTTTAATTTTTAATTTTATATTTCTGCTTCCACTGCGTTTGGTGTCTGGAATTCCCAACAGTGGTATCAGAGCCAGGTTAGTTCTAGGATTTAAAACTGTTTTTGTGTACATATGATGTATGGTATGTGTGTTTACCTCTTTCAATCACAGTTTTGGTTTTACAAAAAAATCCACCAAACAGTTTTCTTAAAAACTTAATCTACGGAAAAAGGTGCAAATTATATGTTTATGATACATAAGGAATCAATAGGATTGATTGGAAAAATTTTCTTGAATTTAAGGCCTAAAATCAAAATCCCTATATAATTATAAATAAAATTGTTTTAATTATAATAATAGTGGGGTGGCTGAAAATTTATTAAAATTATGAATTTTCAAATTTTTGGGTCAATAATTTAAATTCTTGAATGGGGATTCATGGTTTTTATAATTATTGATACAATAGGCCTAATTTCAAGAAAGGCATGTTAAAGTTGCACAAACCCTAAAATTGAACACATTTTAAAAATGGTTTTTGATATGTGTTGTATGCTGTGTTTGACATAATTATATGAATTGTTCATATGTGAATTGTGTGGTGTTGGATATGGCTCTAGGGTTTTTGGTAAAGACGGCCTGCGTGTCGTCTCCCTCCACTCTATTGTAATTTTACTTTCAGTTTATACCTCAATGTAACTGGGGTTTATTCTTTTGTAATTTTATTTTTCTTTTTAGAAAAATTCTCTCATTGGCTTGAGAGAATTATAGGGTAGATGGGCCATATCTAAACACAGTATGCTTTACATTTAGTTTGTATGTGATGCGCTAGATGTATGCTTAGGGTGCGAAATTTTAACATACTACTTTTAATTTTTACGCTACAACCACGCATACGATACAAGCGTGGGATTTTGCATAGGATGCAAGATCCGGCACATGTTCATATGTATGTGATACATGGGGAAATAAACATGTGGCATGACTCATTTAATTTTAAAAGGAGTTTTAAAATTAAACTATAAAACGGACCATTTTAAAAATCAAACCCTTTTAGAAAATCTTTAAGTTTTAATGCCGTCAATAAAACACCCTGTTGAAATCTTGTTCATCGTAGAGCGATGATCGCCCTCAGCGACACGTATCTACCTTGACCTTGAGGAGACACGGGTGAATGGGAGTTTCAACGCGACGCCTATTGAAATCCAGGTTCTTTAAATGCGGTGATCGCCCTCAGTGACACGTGTTTAGTTGGGCCTTGATGATATGGGGTTGGGCCTTGGCCTCGTTGTTTTGAGCCTAGCCATTCACAAAGTTTTATTGTGTGACTTAATGGGGTTATCAAAACGGTTTTGGACCTCAAGGCATTAGATGGGATAAACATGCCATAATGGGAATGGAAAATGTTCAATTTACAAAGATAATGTGTTATATGCTTATGGAGATCTGCACAATAACCACTATATCTTAAAATTGGAACAACAACGTAATAACGAGATCTATAACATCGATATGAAAAGGATTAAGATTAACGAATCTAATCCTACATACCTTTGGCATTGTCGTTTAGGCCATATAAACGAGAAACGCCTAGAGAAGCTCCATAAAGATGGACTTCTAAGCTCATTTGATTTTGAATCATATGATGGTTACGAATCTTGTTTACTTGGTAAGATGACAAAGGCGCCCTTTACTGGTCACAGTGAAAGGGCATCTGACTTGTTGGGGATCATACATAGTGATGTATGTGGACCCATGAGTATCCATGCTAGAGGAGGTTACTCCTACTTCATTACGTTTACTGACGACCTCAGTAGGTATGGCTACATCTACCTAATGAAGCACAAGTCAGAATGTTTTGAAATGTTCAAGAGATTTCAAAATGAAGTTGAGAACCAACTTGACCAGAAAATCAAGGTCCTTCGATCTGATCGAGGTGGCGAGTATTTGAGTCAAGAATTCCTTGATCATCTTAGTAGTTGTGGGATAGTCTCACAACTTACTCCTCCTGGAACCCCACAGTGGAATGGTGTGTCTGAGAGGAGGAATCGAACTCTATTGGATATGGTTCGATCTATGATTAGTCAAACTGATCTTCCACCATCCTTTTGGGGATATGCTTTAGAAGCTGACGCGTTCACACTTAACCGTGTTCCGTCTAAGGTAGTTGAGAAGACACCATATGAGATATGGAAAGGGAGGAGTCCCGATTTGTCTTATCTCAAAGTTTGGGGATGTGAAGTTTACGTTAAGCAACAAGCTAACGATAAACTATCTGCCAAATCCCTCAATTGCTTGTTTGTAGGGTACCCCAAGGAAACAAGGGGATACTATGTTTACTGCCCAACTGACAACAAAGTGTTTGTAGTCAGAAGTGGATTCTTCTTAGAGAAGGATCTAGTTTCCAAAAGAAACAGTGGGAGTAAGGTGGATCTCGAAGAAGTTCAAGATCCACAAGGCACTTCAGAGGCACAGACGGAAACTGGAGAAGATCCACAAGATGTTGTGGAAGCTCCTCCAGAAGCACAAGGACCGCGAAGGTCTGATAGGACACATTTTCAGCCTGAGAGATATGGATTTCTGATGCAGTCTGATAGAACTCTGAGAAATGGGTTGAAGCCATGAAGTCTATGTACGACAACAAGGTATGGAGCTTGGTCGCTCCACCCGAAGGGGTAAAACCCGTAGGGTGCAAGTGGGTTTTCAAAGAGAAAACAGACATGGATGGCAATGTCAACGTCTTCAAGGCGAGGCTAGTTGCGAAGGGATTTACGCAACGTCATGGTATTGACTATGACGAAACGTTTTCGCCTGTTGCAATGGCCAAGTCCATTAGGATCCTCCTTGCCATAGCCGCATATTATGACTATGAGATATGGAAAATGGATGTCAAAACAACATTCCTTAATGGGAGGCTGCCCGAGGATGTGTACATGACACAACCCGAGGGGTTTGTATGTCCTGAGGCACCAGACATGGTATGCAAGCTTCAGAGATCCATTTATGGATTGAAGCAAGCATCCAGGAGTTGGAATCATCGTTTTGATGAAGTACTCAAAGAGTTTGGCTTCTTACAAAACCCTGATGAACCTTGTGTCTACAAGAAGGTTAGTGGGAGCACAATTGTGTTCTTGGTACTATATGTCGATGACATATTACTCATTGGAAATGATGTTCCAACCTTAGAGATTGTAAAATCCTGGTTAGGAAAATCTTTCTCAATGAAGGACTTAGGAGAAGCTGCTTATATTCTAGGCATTAAGATCTATAGAGATAGATATCGTAGGCTTCTTGGATTGAGTCAGAGTACGTACTTGGATAAGGTACTGAAGAGGTTCAGTATGCAAGATTCCAAGAAGGGATTAATACCGATGAATCATGGGTTGACCCTGAGCAAGAAACAGTGTCCCAAACCACTTGTTGAGTGAGGGCGCATGAGTGGAATTCCTTATGCTTCGGCAATAGGATCCATCATGTATGCCATGCTATGTACTCGACCCAATGTGTCATTTTCCCTAAGCATGACGAGTCGATTCCAACAAGACCCTGGTGAGGATCATTGAATCGCCGTAAAAAATATCCTTAAGTACTTGAGAAGAACTAAGGATGAGTTCTTGGTTTACGGTGGAACTGATGAGGAGCTATGTGTAAGGGGTTACACAGACGCTAGTTTCCAAACCGACCAAGATGACTTTAAATCGCAGTCAGGATATGTGTTTCTCCTGAATGGTGGCAGCATGAGTTGGAAGAATTCCAAGCAGAGCACGATTGTCGATTCTACAACGGAGTCTGAGTATATTGCAGCATCGGATGCAGCAAAGGAGGCTGTGTGGATTAGAAAGTTCATCTCCGAGCTTGGTGTGGTTCCAACCATCTTTGATCCCATTACCCTGTATTGTGACAATAGTGGTGCTATTGTGCAAGCCAAGGAGCCACGGTCCCACCAAAGGACCAAACATATACTCAAACGTTTTCACCTTGTCAGAGAGATGATTGACAGAGGTGATGTGAAGATATGCAAAGTAGCAGGCGAGGATAACGTTGCCGATCCTCTGACGAAGCCTCTTGTAATGGTCATACATGAGCGGCATGTATCGTCGATGGGGATTAGATGTTGGAGATTGTGCCCTAGGGCCAATCATTTTATAGATATGTTGTGAACATGTCAATTAATTTATGGAGATAAATTAATGGTTATCATATTATTAGCATGTTTACTATGATAACAGTCCGTGATTAATTATGAGATAATTAATCTAAATTTGTCCCTGGTCGCTCATTCAAGTGGGAACTTGAAATGAACTAAGACCAGCATGACCTCGGTGCATAGACACTACAAGAAAACAATCAATCTGTGACGGAAATTTGTGACGGATTACGTTCTGTCACAGATCCGTCCCTGATCTGTCACAAAATCCGTCGCAAAAGTGATTTTAAGATTTTAAAATTTGATACTTCATTTGTGACGGACTCTGTGATGGATTTGGTCCGTCACAAAAAAATTTGGTCACAAACATAAAAAAAGTGGTTTCCTCCTTTGCCATTCCTTCTCATTTACTTGCCAAAAAAAAAAATTCCTTCTCATTTCTCTTTAGGGTTCACACGCCAACCTCTGCCTTCCTCCATTCCTCTCCAACCTCTGCCGCCACCACCACCTATGACCATCTTTGGAGCCCGTCGCCGCCGTCTGTCGCCGTTGGAGCCTGTCGCCGGTGAGCAGTAACCCAAGCCACCGTCGTCTTCCTCCAAACACTCGGGTGGTGCGATTTCTGTTCTCTCCTTCCTCCATTCTCGCCAACCTCCGCTTCCACCACCACCTACGACCACCATAGACCTCGTCGCCGCCTTTTGTCGCCGTTGGGATCCCGTCGCCGGCGAGCAGCAACCCAAGCACCGTCCTCTTCCTCCAAACACTCATGGGTGGTGCGTTTCTCTTCTCTCATTACCCTCTTTTTTTCTTCACTCATGGAACTTGAGTTTTCTGTCATTATTTCATGATTGATGTTGTATATGGTTGATTTCTAATGCTTGAAACATCCTTAGTCCATGATTTGCAACTTGGCTCACTACCCTTCAATTTTGAGACCCGATAAAGAATCTAGGGCACACTTTAAATTGGGTTTTTGCTAAATCCTTCTTGTTTCTTGAAATTAATGGTCTCAATAAATTGTTTTGGTGATATTGATGAGTTTTTATCATTGGATTGAAGCTTGGCTTCACTTTCATGAATTTAGGGACCCGATAAGATATTTGAGCAAGACTTTAATGGGTTTTTCTTAACAAAATATCTTTGTTTTCTTGAAATTGATGGTTCAAATGAGTTTGTTTGATGATAATAATGAATTATATTTCATTTATTTGAATTTAGAGAGTGTATTTTGAAATTAGATGTTTTGGAGTAAAACTTTAAAGTTGCAAATTGGTCCTTATGGATGATTTTGATAGTTTTCCTGAACTAAGTTGGGTCTATGAAATTATGGATGCAGGTTTTGGTTTTACTGCTCAAGTTTATGAACTTTCCCCTTATTTTCTCCATAAGGTAATCTTATCTATTGCCCTTATTTTTAAATACAGTGGATCATTGGAATTTGGGATTTATTGCCCTGTCTACATGATTGTAGGAACTTTTTGTAACTTCTATTCATGTTAATTTGCAAGTATCTTACTGTTTTCTTGTGTGCTTGAAGGAATGGATAATGGGACAATGGGAAAAAAAATTATTATATCAGTGCAATAGCGGGAGCCACCAATGGAAGTTCACTTGTAGTGATGTCTAAGGGTTTGTATCTCACTGTCTCTAATATTATTTTCGGTGTGCTTTGGTAGGTTATGACTTGTTTTTTGACTAAGTTTGTGGAATCCAGGCACACAGTTTGTGCAACAGTCCTACAAAGTTAGTGATTCCTTTCCATTTAAGTGGATTAACAACAAATGGAGGGAGGGCTTTTATGTTACGGCTGGAAACAAGAAAGCTTGATGAACATTCAGCCTCAAGGTAGATAGAACTTCTTGATTCTTAACTTACTAAACAATTTGCGTTGATCTGATTTCGCTTCTTTTCCATGCATTAGATATCCAAAGATCCTCATTAAAGGACCATATGGAGCCCCAGCACAAGACTATAAGAAGTATGATGTCCTCTTACTCGTAGGACTAGGAATTGGGGCGACGCCGATGATCAGTATTCTCAAAGATATCCTAAACCATATCAAGCCAGAAACAGCTGAAACAGTAAGGAATGCAATTAACAAGTTTAAGAGAAAAATTTGCTGCGGTTTTAACAAGTTTGCTACCATGTTCTTAAATAAAATTACGATAAATTAATATTTTTTCCATTTTACCATCAAATGAATTGCTCTTCCATAAAAGTTCTTTCCATTTTTATTGAAAAGTTTGAAACTGAATGTCCGTACTTTTGTCCTTAATTCCACCGAAATTAATTCTTTTTTATGGGGCTTTAACATGGAAGAGAACACTTGAACAAAATCTGCAGGAAAATGTTCATGGCAGTTCATCAGAAGATAAGAAAGGTCCTCAAAGAGCATATTTTTACTGGGTAACGAGAGAGCAGGCTTCATTTGAATGGTTCAAAGGTGTCATGGATGATATTGCAGACTATGACCAAAATGTGAGAGATTGAAACCTTAACAAACACCTCAAATCTACTTTTAGTTGAATTTTCTCCATCACATAATATTTTACGGTATAATAATTTTTTGGGAATCTTTGAATGTTGCAGCATATTATAGAAATGCACAATTACTTGACTAGTGTGCACGAAGAAGGTGATGCTAGGTCGGCTCTAATCGCCATGGTGCAGAGACTGCAGCATGCTAAAAATGGAGTTGATGTAGTTTCAGAGAGCAGGGTATTGATTTAGCACTAATTAAGATTAAAGCACTTGCTTCATTGAAACATAGAGGTTCATGTTATTTGATTGTCATTCATAAGAAAAGTTTATTAGATCTCTGATTAAAATATATTTGCTTTTGCCTCTGATATTACTTTTGGGACTTGGGAGATACTAATCAGTAATAGAAATGGTATATTTTCTTCAAGTTTGCTGAGTTGTGCTGGAGTTTTGCTATCTGTTGTTTCTTTTTTTCTTTTCTTACTGCTGTTTTTTAGGAGTCGTTAATTATTAGCAGTAGTTAATATTGATAATTATAAGATTAGTTACTGAATGGTTGTAAATTTGTGATTAGTTCACTGCACTCTGTTTTTGTGACATGTGAGGGAACTCACTTGTAGGTATATAATGTTCACTTTTAATATGTATAAGCTTGCAGTTTCAAGGCTTTGATGATGGGATTGATTAAGGATTGCTGAGCAATTTCTTTTTGCATTTTACTCAATTGCATTATTGTATTTTTATTGTCAAAAGTGAGCTTTATTATCTAGCAACCTTTTGAACATGTGCTTAACTATTTTTCATGCTTTCTTCATGATACTATGCTGTCCAAAGTTTGCATTCTGATGTGATAAAGTTTCATGCACATTTTCATGTCCATTTCAACACTTTTTTGACTTACTTTGCATGGATGAAAGTTCTGTTTTCATTAGATAATGTTTCGGGCATGTCTTCAAGCTCCTCTCAACTCTTTTGGTTAGTTTCATGTAATGCTTTATGTAGTTTTTTTATTATTATTCCTCATGCCTATCCCTTTGGCCATTCACAAGTATCTTCTTAATCTTGTGTTGCACCCTTTTGTTTGTACATTGAACATGTGAATGCATTAGTCCTTTGTTTTGTTTTGATAAAACCATAAACTAATGAACTTTCATTTGTCTCTCTCTCTTTGACATGATTAATGATGGAGACTCCTTACAAGTTCGTCCTTGAAGAAGGCTTGGGAAGAGATGGAGAACAAAGAAGAGGATTGCTAATTCACTTTCAAAGTAATTTGTCATGTTCTGTTAGAAACAATGTTCAAAGGTGCATTCTTCAACTTATTATGTTTAAAGTAGTTACATTCCTCAGTTTATCTTTTATTGATGGAGAATCAATGATGACTTAGTTATAGTTAATATGCACATTTCAATTTTTGTATTTATGCTTTATTTTGATTGAATATATGAAGGTTCTGGCA
>QANZ01005727.1:2346-20136 GCA_003254925.1 Chamaecrista fasciculata
AAAAAAAAAAAAAGCAAGGGTGTAACCAATCAAATTGGGACTAGGACACAGATTGTAGACAAAATAGAAACTAAATCATATTCATGTGGTCAAAGGATCATAGAAAACGTGAGAACAAACTCATATTTGAAGAGCAATTAACGATGTAGTTATGAAAGCAAAAGAGTCTTCACTTAAAAAAGATGAACAATGAGACTACACTCACTTGTGATGCAACTATAACATTGTGACTTAGAGTGAATCATTATAGATCAAAATTTCAGATAGAAGATTTCAATGACACATTAGATTTCAAATAAGGGGCCAATCGTGCACATTCTAGAATAGTGGTAAAATAAGTCAATAGAATATAAAAGGAGAAGGACTAGCACCTTGTGTGAGTTTTTTTGTTGCATCTTTGAGGCTGTTTGGACGAAGGTTGTTGCTTCAAGTAATGAAATTGTTTTATCATCAAAATTTCATAAAAATCTCCAAATGGCTTTAGTTTCAGTAATGTACTCTTCATTCCTTCGATAGCCTGAGGATTTAATGTTATGTATTACTTGCATTTTCTTTAATGAATTTCTCTTTTTATAAAAAAAAAAATATTGTCCTTTTCAATATTCCAAGTGGAAGTTGAAAAGTTTGTTGCACACTGTTTACACAACATCTTTCGTAAGGATAAATGATATTTATAAGTTATCAACTCAATATAATCAAAAGAATTTTACATTAAAAAAAAATTTAATTTTACAAAATAATACTACTTGAAGACCATTTTAATTTCATAGTTAAATGGAAATTTTTGTTTGTCACAACGTAAAAGCAAGATTTACCTTGTAAAAAGATGGAAAGAATCTAATATTATACATACATTAATACAATTTAGCATGAAATGAAAATGATTGAAGGAGAAATTAAAGATGATGTAAATGGGAGACAAATATATGATAAACCAATGTGATCAAATTAAATTAGAATAACATCAAACTAACATGGTCACAATCTTCAATAAGCCTTAAGAATTATATCATGTAGTTAAGTCATAATCTCTAACAATTATGAAAACATATGGATATGCTAAGTGAATTTCTACCTTATCAATTTTTAAAAATTTTAATGGACACTCCTACTACTAGTAGTAGTTGCTTTGATCATATAATTGCCGCTATAGTTAAAACTAATTAAAATTATGAACTTGAATTTAAATTATGTTTCATGAGTAATAAAAAAATAGATTAGTAATAGTTTCAAAGGAAAAAAAAGGATTTCTTGTCAATTTTTTTAGAAAATATAAAATTAATTTTGATTTTTTTAAAAAAAAATTAAAAAAGTCAACGGGACTTATTTTGAAAAACTAATTCTTAAAAGTATAAATGGGCTAATTCTATATAGTTTATAGTGAAAATGTAAAACACTCTAAAAAGTCTCAGATTGAAGGTTATCTTATACTAATTATAGAAATGAATATGTATATTGCCTATACTTTTATTAAAATTATTTAACTTAAATAGAACAAAAACTAAATAAAAAGAAAGAAAAGCATAAAAAGATTTAGCTTAGAAAGAAAATAGAAAAGAAAAACAATGAATAAAAATAAAATAAAATGAATTGATAGAGAAAGAAGATTTACCTCTTGAGGCGTGATAACGTGAAATAAGTTAGAGGCTCGATTTTGAAATATGGGACAATTAGCTCTTCCAAAGATTAGTATTTAGTATGTGTTGGGAGAGAAAAGGGGAGATCTATTTATTGATAGGTAGTGGGAGAATGCTTGTGAATCTAAGTGATGTGGGCCTAATTTTTTTTTTGGTAAGCAAACGAAAGCTCAAGAGTGCCTACGCGATAGAGACCTCTCGAGGGAAAACAACCCCTCTACAATCAGAAATTAAGCTATCTCTACAAATAGGAATAACACTTGGCACCTCTTGTAAACCAACAAGGAGGGAGTGCGCATGATTGGCTAATCTATTAGCAACAAAATTGCTTTCACGGTAGGCATGCTTCAAAGTGAAAGAGTTCACCTCGTCATGCAGCAAACTTCGAATCTGCAGGACCAAACTGCTGCATGGGTGGGTTTTAGCAACCCCATTGGTTGAGAGAAGGACAACCACTTGAGAATCAAATTCAAAGTTAACCCTTTTAAAACCAAACTTGACAGCTAGTACTAGCATCCAAGATGGCATAAAGTTCAGCCATGTTGATAGAACAAACTCCCAAGTCATGAGCAAAGCTATATATCCAACGACCATAATCGTCCTGAAGCACACCACCACAAGCACTTCAACCGCCGGGATGAACAAACTCATCAACGTTAATTTTAAATATACAATAACAGGTAAAAAACACAAGGAAACATAACTTTATGAACATGCTGTCGTAGCCTCTATTGAACTTTTTCTCTATATATTGAAACAATTATCTCCCAGAAAAATCAATTATCTCCTCAATTCTTTTGGCATTTACTACAAATTTTTACTTCCTTAAGTACACCTATATAAATGCAAATTTCTATTAATAAAAAAATCTAATTTCATTATTAGATTTACTAAAATTAAATATAATTAAAAAGAGAAACATATTAATACAAAAAATAATGCCTCTTAGCTTGTTTTGCCTCATTTTATTATTTTTTTTTTGCATTTTGATCCCTATTACAAAAGAGATCGGGTGTTATCGCAAAAGAGAAAAAATTTCGGCATATAAAAAGCAATTTTTTCTTCTTTTTTTTTTTTAACTAGAAAAAGTGGATAGAAATTGGCCAGGGACTAATGGTAAAACTTTTTCGAAACTTCGGGGACCAAAATGGGATGAGAAAACATTAAGGACCAAAGTGGAACTTTGAGAAAACATTAGGGATCAAAATAGGACCTTGGCCTAATGTCAAAACATGAGGTAACAAGACTTTACAAACATGCTTCCCTGGCTCTTTTGGACATTCTTCTTATTTTTTACATGTTGAAATGGTTATATCCTTCTGACATTTATTACACATTTCACTTCCTTAGCATATACATATATAAAAGTAAATTTTTATTAATTACATAATCTAGTTTCAATGTTTCATTTAGTAAAATTAAATATAATTAAAAAAGAGAAACATACTAGCACAACCAATCAAGAAATTACATATTTTATTACTAACACAACCAATCAGGGCCTCTAAGCTTATTCTGTCTCTATTTATGTAATTTCTTCATTTGTCCATCTTTTTTTGAGAAAGTAATAAAATATTATCTATAATTGATATGTTGAGGCTTTCTCTACATTATGCAAAAACATGTTGGCATACTTGTTGTCAATTACTTTTTAGGCTTTATTCAAAATTAATTTCTAATATTTTTATTTTATATGAAGACTTGTTTGATTTAAATCTTGTTCTATGGTAGTCTCAATCGTTACAAGCCAAGATATATAAGATATTCCCATTTTCTTATAAGGTTTCTTTTCCTTGAAAATTGAGTCTTGTAGATCCACAGTGGAAAAAGAGAGTCAGAGATGGATCACATCATCACAATGCCTCTTACGTTTAGACGAACCAAACTTGAGAAGGAAGAAAATAAAAAGAATACTTGGTTCAACTTCTTATCATTAGAATTGTATATATCTCGTAGATAAGAAATAAAACTATCAACTTTTTGTTCACATACATTGTTCCTTGTATGTTTTATAGCTTAAAGAGAGAGTCTTCATATATATAAAAAATATTAGTAACTATTTTTGAATTAAGCCTAATAAATAATTGACAACAAGTACGCCAAGTCGCCAACAATTTTTTGTATAAAGTAGAGAGAGTCTCAATATATCAAATATCAATTGTTTTTTTTATTATTTTCTTACAAAAGGTGGTCAAATGAAGAAATTACATAAATAGAGACAAAACAAGCTAAGAGGCCTTGATTTTCAGTGTTAGTATGTTTCTCTTTTTAATTTTATTTGATTTTAGCAAATGCAATATTGAAATTGGATTTTATAATTAATAAAAATTTACATTCATTCATGTTTAGTTTAGGAAATGAAAATGTATCATAAATGCAAGAAGAATTGCGGAGACAATTGTTTCAATTATAAGAAGAAACATATGAGATAAGATACTCCAAATTATTACATAATAGATGGATAAAAATTATAGATCAGAATTTCAACCAATTTGTATTTTCTACACAAGGGCCCAATCGCCTTCAAACATACTAGATCTCAAAAAGAAATAGAATGTGAATGTGAATGTTTTCAAAGAGAAAAAAATTAAATTCAACGGAAGGACTAATCACGTTGTTAGAGCCCAGATTTCAAGATATCATTAATAACTGAAGCATTGAACAAAAAAAAGACCAAAATTCAGAGACAATTAATAGACCATCATGTTACTTCTGTATAGTCTTCATGAAGCTACGATACTAATTGTCTGTTTAAAATCATTCTCATCTAAAGTTTCAACACACAACAATCATTTCTCTATCCCTCTTTCTCTCTCTCTAAGGCTAAGCATTACATTTTTTGATAGATGGAAGCATATAGCTAGGCTTCATCATCCACTACTCTCATTCTTGAAGCATGTATGATTCTATGATTTACTCAAATTCCCATGATTAATATCATCACTCACTCAGCTTCAAACTTTTCTTGGGAAGAGTTATTCTTGAGTCAAACAAGGATATTTTCTCCACAGAAATTTATCAAATGTGAAATAAATGGGATTATAATTTTTAACATTATTATTATTAACACCACCATTATTATCATACATAAAATTGGCCAAATGTTCCACTCCGTTCAAAATAGACTGTCATATACTTGATTCCTTTGCACTCATCTTATCCTATGTACAAGTATAAAAGAATAGATGAATGAATGATTGAACAAGTTAAGAGTGTAATAAAATATTATTAATATTTGATATATTGAGGCTCTCTCTACTTTATCCAAAAACGTGTTGGCATACTTGTTGTCAATTATGTTCTAGGTTTTATTGAAAATTAATTACTAATATTTTTGTTTTATATGAATACTTCTTTAATTTATACAAAATACAAGTGAGAATCTATGTGAATACAAAATCAAGTTTTATATTATATGTTACGGATATAAAAAATTTAAATGATAAGAAGTCGAATCAGATTGACAAAGTGAAAGCAAAAAAATTGTGAACAAGGAAGGAAGTTGAGTCATTACATAACCGCAGGAGCAAAGTGTGAGACAACTCATATTACTTTTATTTCAATCTTGTTCTATGGCAGCCTCTATTATTACAATCTAAGAAAGATAAGATATTATCATTTTCTTATAAGGTTTCTTTTCCTTATAAATTTAATCTTTTGGATCCACAATTGAAAAAGAGAGTCAGAGATAGATCACATCATCACAATGGTCCACTTACGTATAGACAAATTGAACCAACTTGAGATGGAAGAAATTAAAAATACCTTATTTGACTTCATATCATTAAAATATTTATATGTCTCGTACATATAAAATAAAACGAGTAAACTACCATTCGGGTCCCTGGATTATGTAGGTGCTAGCAGATTGGTCCCCAGAATAACGAAATAGGCAAATACGTCCCTGAATTTTAAGATCGTTACTCAAATTGGTTCTTCTGTCAAGTGGTCGTTTCCAAAAAAGGTGACGTTGCCACGTCAGCTGTCATAAAACTGAAAAAAAAAATGCCAACTGAGTAGGATTTTGCCATATAATCATTATTACTTACGAAAAAAAAAGAAATTCGTGTCTTCTTCAAATTTGTCCCTGAGTTCAATTTTTATCCCATTATTTTCAGTTACCCCTCTTTTTCATCATCTTCATTCATTTTAGTCTCAAATCCTCAAAATAAAATTGTAAAGTGTCCCAAAACTCTTCCAAACATTCCAATTTAGTCCTTAAAAATATTAAAAACCCTAAACCCCAAACTCCCTCACCCATTCTTATCTCATTATTCTCAATTCCCTCTCTTTTCATCATCGTCATTCATTACAGTCCCAAATCCTCAAAATAATATTGTAAAGTATCCCAAAACTCTTCCAAACATTCCAATTTAGTCCTTAAAAATATTAAAAACCCAAAAACCCGAAACTCTAAAATCCTAAATCCTAAACCGTAAACACTAAAATCTAAAACCCTAAACCCTAAACCCCTAAAAAACCACTCTCTTGCAATTTGGTCCCTGGGTCCTCAAATTTATTAAATCAGAATTAAAAAAAAAACATTTTGGTCCCAAAATCCTTATTTCATCATCATCCTCACCTTCATCACCTTCATCATCTTCATCATCTTTGCAATTTGAACAAACACAAGAGGGCCTATTTGGAATTTAAACTAAATTCCAAAGGGGGCTTTTGCTTTTCGAATCAACGCAGATATCACAAGCACAGAGAAACCCTTATGGGAGGTTCATATCTTAAAACCATACAAATGCATGATTCTCTGAATCCATCATGCCCTAGGACATGGAATCTCACTAATGTCGATGTTCCTCGAATGCTGCCGGAAAATAAGGGATCCGGAGGCGTCGCCGACGACAGTCAACTTGAATCGGAAGTAGAAGAGCGGTGGGAGGAATTTGGGTATTTGGATGAAATTTTGGAGGTTTTTGGTTTTGGCGTGGTTTTGTGTTGTGTTTGCGATTGAGTTTGTGGTTAGGTGTTTGTGTGTTCGTGATCGAAAAACGCCGATTAGCGGCGGCGCCGGCGTGGAGAATTGGCCGAAGAAGATTGCTATTGCTAGGTTTCGCTTGGAAGACATGAAGATGGTGAAGAAGGCTGTGGCTGACGCTGTAAGTCGCTGCAATTTTCCCTTTTTAGATAATTGACATAAGGTAAAGACTAAAGAACATTGAAGAAATTAGGTGATGAAGATGATGAAGGTGATGAAGGTGATGATGATGATGATGAAGATGAAGATGATGATGAAATTAGGATTTAGTGACCAAAATGTTTTTTTTTTAATTCTGATTTAATAAATTTGAGGATTCAGGGACCAAATTGCAAGAGAGTGATTTTTTAGGGGTTTAGGGTTTAGGGTTTGAGGGTTTAGCTTTTAGGATTTTAGGGTTTAGGATTTTAGGGTTTTTAATATTTTTAATTAAGAACTAAATTGGAATGTTTGGAAGAGTTTTGGGACACTTTACAATTTTATTTTGGAGGATTAGGGACTAAAATGAATGAAGATGATGAAAAGAGGGGGAATTGAGAATAATGGGATAAGAATGGGTGAGAGAGTTTGGGGTTTAGGGTTTTTAATATTTTTAAGGACTAAATTGGAATGTTTGGAAGATTTTTGGGACACTTTACAATTTTATTTTGAGGATTTGGGACTAAAATGAATGAAGATGATGAAAAAGAGGGAAAATTGAAAATAATGGGATAAAAATTGAACTCAGTGACCAATTTGAATAAGACACAAATTTTTTTTCTTAAGTAATAATGATTATGTGGCAAAATCCTACACAGTTGGCTTTTTTTATTGTTTATTGTTTTTTTTTTTTTTCAGTTTTTTGACTGTTGACGTGTCACTTAACGTGCCACGTCACTTTTTTGGAAACGTCCAATTGATAGAAGGACCAATTTGAGTAACAATCGTAAAATTTGGGGATGTATTTTCCTATTTCTTTATTCTGGGGACCAATCTGCTAGCGCCTACATAATCCAGGGACCCGGATGGTAGTTTACTCAAAATAAAACTATCAATCTTTTATTCACATACATACTCCCTTGTACTTTGTATAAATTAAAGTGAGCTTCATATAAAATAAAAATATTGGTAATTAATTTTGAATAAAGCCTAAAAAATAATTGACAACAAGTACGTCAACACGTTTTTGCATAAAGTAGGGAGAGTCTCAATATATCAAATATCAATAGCTTTTTATTAGTTTCTTACAAAAGGTGGTCAAATAAAGATATCAAAAAAATAGAGGCAAAACAAGCTAAGAGGCCTTGATTTACTGTGTTAGTTTGTTTCTCTTTTTAATTGTATTTGATTTGATTTTATTAAATGCATTATTGAAATTGGATTTTGTAATTAAGAAAGATTTACATTTATATATGTTTAGTTAAGGTAGTGAAAATGTGTAATAAATTTCGGAAGAATTGAGGAGACAATTGTTTCAATCCTAAGAATGTAAAAGTATTCTTGCCTTGGTACCCTCAAGGTATGAGGTCAGTTTCGGTTGTACTCTAAAAATTGTTTTTGGCCAATTGTACCCCCATTATTTCATATTGGAGTCAATTGTACCCCCAATGTTTCATATTCAAGTTAATTGTACCCCCAAATTGAGGGTATAATTGACACAAAAAAGAAAAGATTGAGGGTATAATTGACTTAAATAACTTTGGGAGTACAAATGAAACTAACCCCATACTTTGGAGGTGTTAAGAGTAATTTTTCCTCAGAAGAATTTAAGAAGAAAGTCCTATAGAGGCCAAGAAAGAATATTCATAAATAATCATGATAAGGGATCCATTAGAGCCTGGGAGGTTGTTAGAGTTTGTTATAACCCCTTGATCCTTTTCTGGCCTTAACACAAGGTATAAATCTCTATTTATGGGTTCTCACAGGTACTCACTCTCCCATTTTCGCAACGCTTATTTTCTCTGAATTATCCATTCTCTAAGACTCATTATTGACTTTGGCATCATAGTGTTTATGGGGGATCCAACCCCTGTATTTTCTCTTGTAGGATTGTTCGACTCCGTCGTCTGCCACCAAGCTCTGTCATCAAACACCCATCTATATTTTGTAACTTCATAAAATCATAAATACAAATGCAATGTGATAACTCTATAAATTTGAGTAATCTAGACTGTGTTTAGGGCTTAATTATGAAGCTTTGATATTATTTTAATAAGTTTTGAGCTTATTTTATGTTAGTTGTGTGTCTTTTTATGTTTTTAGTTTGTTTATATTATTTTAATTACTTTTATGGATTTTATCTTGTTATTTTATTACTTTATAATTATCGATAACAGAGAATTATTATATGGTCAAAGTGCCAATTTGGTCCCATATCTTTTGCTTAGTTCCCAATTCAGTCCTATATAATTAGGATTTGCGAATAGGACGAGAGTACCTACTAGGCTAAGAGAACTCGTTAATGAACTTGTACTTAAGGCATTAAAATAATTAATTTCTCATGAGAATAGGTAAATTAGTTATGTTTAATAGACTCATACAAGACTGAGAGGAGATTATTATATCTACTTTAGTGTACGTTCAAGGTTAGTCTAATACATGTGTGACCAATAATTGTCTAGAAAATATTTAATTGATTAAATTAGGGATCAATCCTAGGGGAAGTTTTCTATTTATGTCATATTCATTCTTTAGTATTATTTCAGAATTTTATTATTTATTATTTTTATTATATATTCTATTAATTGTTTGGTTTGCTTAGATTATTTTACAATCAACTTTTTTTTTTTGTGGAAGAAAGTTTAAGTGGGGGTAGGCACCGGTATCCCACTAGGGTCAGGGCATACCTCCCGACCTCTATTTTACAATCAACTTTTTGTGAGACAATATCTAGTGTTCAAAATTTTATACTATTTTCGATAGGGTATATTTGTACTACGATTTTTAACTTGATATAATATTAAAAATTATTATTTTTCTTATTAAAAGGAATAAATTACCACAATGTCATTTTAAGTTGGTATGAAAACAAAATAGTTTGTCCACCATTGAATTAAAATGATACTTTAGTTTTTTTTTATATGATTTATTTACTTTTTTTTAAAGGATTTGAATGTGCAACAGGATTTTTAATTAATTTATTATACACCAAAGAGTAATCACATTGAAAATGATGAATAATGAGAGAGACATGACACTTGTGTTGTGGACCCATAGCTGAAACAAATACTGCTACATATCACATTTCTAATGCTTAATTGAATTTTAAGTGAAGTGAGAAATATGTGAACCATGAAGAAGCAAGGAAGGAATAATGAGACAGATAAGATATATCAAACATTGTGACTGATCACATTTCTTTTGCTTGACAAAAAATAAAAGGAAAAAAATGTAAGACACTAAGACAAATCAGTTCAAATGAAGCAAAAGAGCCTCCACATGGGAAAAGTTGAACAATGAGAGAGCATTGAACGTGAATCAAGAAAAACAGAGACAACTCAAAAACTTGAATGAAGAAACATATGAGATAAGGTAGTGCCCCCCGGATCAAATGGAAACATCTTGGATGTTGCAGTTGGGTTGAGCCTCTTAGCAATACCATGTAGACTGTCTTTAGCCACCTGTAGTTGAATCAGAAGAAACTCCCATGGTGCACGAAATTCATCATCCCCATAATAATGGCAGTAGTAATGCTTCTTGGAGGAGAGTGCATCAAGGGCATCATTTCTTGTCTTGCTGAGATGCCAAACCTTTACTCCTTTGGTACAAACTTCAATCAAACCATCAATAAAAGAGAAAAATGTGGGGCCCCCTTGTAGGCAGAAAGTAAAGAAAGTAGTTTTGGCCTTGCTAATACTGATGCAATGATTTGTATGGTTTCCTTCCATGTCCAATGTAAGCCACTACATTTAATATGTAAAAGTTTCTGCATTGTCTCATCATTTGGATTGAAGAAAGACAGTACATGCTTTGAGTTCAATAAGATAAATACTTGTACAATGGCTACACCCTTTATAGCCAAATGACAGAAACAATGAAGTAGTAGACTCTCAAAAGCATGTTCATCACATCCAAGAGCATTTGGATATACTATAATTCTTGTGAATTCATGGAATTTCCTGTGTGTGAGCACAAGGAGAAGAATTACAATATTGAAGAAATCAAGCAGCAAGATTGGGTTTTTAGGATGAAACTTAGTTTGACCATCCAAGTGAAACTTTGTGATACCCAACCATGACACCCAAACACAATCCCCGATGTCAAATAGTGAAGCATTTTCCTACTTGGAAGTATATCTTATCTAGGCAAGAGATAAAAGCTAACTTCCCCATTCATTACCATGCGTAATGTAGAATGCAGAATAAAGTGCAACACCCACAATTCCATCTAAAATGCTACTTTCACCATTAACCCCTTTCCATCCTCCTTCTCCTGCCAATATTCTGGCCGGTAAATTGGTAGTGTATATTCAAACAATATATTTACTCTGCTATCAAGATCATGTATTGCATGAGTGTGATATTGAAAACCATAAAAAACATAAGCAATGAAGCTCTCATGCCAACCCTTCTCCTTAAATGTCCAAGGATAGCATCTTGTCAAGAGAATCAACATCATTTCCATATGAACCCACCATTTTAAGAGAGGCTTCATATTAACATTGTGAGAAAACACCACTCTATTGCCATCTCCAGGATTATATATAAAAGGACAAATCAGCCCTTCAACTTCCTCATCATCAAACATCACCAAAAGTAAAACAAGTGGTTCATATTCACGATTGTGAGTCAAAGCAGTAGGTATCCTAACCTCAAAAGCTTGGACACCATGAAGCAATGAATGAAGTAAGTAGAATGAGCAAAGCTTGTACCAAACAGAACAGACTCCATGGAAAAAATAAGTGTCCATTTGTAATCGGTTCACTAACACACAAATATCATGTTCTGCAGATTTCACAACCCCTGGTATCACAAACCAAAAATCACTTATTATCCTGAATTTCACATCCTTAGAACCGGCTAATGCAGTCTCGTCTTCAATTCCAATTTTAACTTGAACCAAAATTTTATCAAGCCTTGTGAAATGCCCATAAACAAAACAATTGATACCAAAATTGGGACAAAAGCAAACATCGTTCATAGAACCACCAAGATCATAACAAAATCACAAAACAATCCACCCATTTCATACTGGAGCTTATGTATAGGCAATACAGCCAAAACAGAATCATGCAACGTCACAATTGATGTGTCATAAACTCCATCGGCGTTGTTATCAACATCAACAGTAAGTTCGTCTGCTTCAATTTCGGCATATAACTCAGCAATCACTGACCACGGAGCTTCAGAGTCACGATTGAGACGAGACGTGCCAAATTGGAACCCAACGACCTTGGCTAAGGCAGCCCATGAAGAAATCAGATGGGACAATCAGGTGACTGATATGGGACAATAAAAGCTCCAAATGATACACTCAAGGAGAAGAAAAGTAAAATGAAAAGGCAAAGAAAGGACTAAAATAGAAGAATGCAAAACAATTTCGTACTATAATGGAAATTGTATAGCAGGAGGCCCCATTCGAGTTGGGCAAAACTCCAAGACTTAAAGTGTTCACAAAATTCATCTTACCTATACCTAAACAATTAACATCATTTATACTACCCAAAGGAGGATTTGAGCGTGACCTTGTCCTTTGGGCCTTCATCTTGGATCTTCAATTGGGCTTGCATTACTGGATTTGTATCAGGTATCCTGTTCAGTGGACCAGTTTCACTTTTTTACCTTGTTATTTGAAAAACGACACTCTGATACCCTGTTCTTTGCAGTGTTAATACTTTGGTACCCAAATTTAATTTTCTATTAAGTTTTGACGGTAAAGTCACGCGTGATCATCACATGCATAGTAAAAACACCTAAATATCCATTTTCCTCTTATTTTTCATGATTCAAACGGTAAAACACTCTAAAGTTCTCTCACTTCGAATCTGTTTTTTTTTACGATTTTTGAGTTTTTTAGTATCTGAATCATGAAAAATGAGAGGAAAATGAACATTTGGGTGTTTTTACTTTGCACTTGATGGTCACGTGCAACTTCATCGTCAAAACTTAATAGAAAAAAAATTGGGTACCAAAGTGTTAACGATGCAAAGAACAGAGTACCAAAATGTCACTTTTAAAAGAACAGGTGAAATTGGTCCATAAAATAAGGTATCAAAGTATAATTTATCCTAAATTTTATTGCATACATACAAGTATATACAAAAGTCGACACTTGGCACTTAGAATAGAAAAACGTAATTCTTGTTAAAGCCACTTGTCGTGATATTGATAAAAAATTATCCATTAAAACTAGTAAAATACTAAAATCAATTTACTCAACATTTAAAAAATATTAAAATGGGAGCTTAATATGTCGTGTAACACCTAACTATACAGTATAAATACCATGAGGTATAAAAGAAATAATATATCTAATATAAGTATATAATTCCCTCAATTATGAATGCCAACTTTCATCAACATATATATTAGAATTATTCTTTCAATTCCATAACAAAAGGTCAAAACCTCAAATCCATCCCAAATGATTTTAAATTTGTATTAAATATTTTATTTGTTTTAAATTAATCTACTTTTGGGATGTAATTTGAGTTCGTTTGTTGACGATGTCAACTGGACAGAGAAAAAACTCTTCAAGAGGTAATAAATAGTTCTCAAATCATCGCATTTATACTTAAAACAAGAGAGTTATGAACAAATTTGTTTGATTTATCGTGAAATTAGTGGCACACTTTCAAGATCCAATTTGACATCGTTTGTTGATGGTCTAACTGGATAGAGAAGATACTCGTTAAAAATAATGTGGTGCTCTGAATTCGCTGCATTTTAACTTGAAAAGAGAGAGATATGACAACATATTCACTTGTTTGGGACCAATTTGAGAAATTATGAAATCATGTAAAACCAATCTGAAAAAAATAAAACATTTAGGACCATTTGTACAAATCTACCAGATACATTTGGGACAAATGTGAGATTTTGACCTAAAATGAACTTGTACGTTTCATAATAAATCAATTAATTATGGCATCACATTATGAAAGCATTTTGCAAGTATCGATCAATTTTAAGTGTTGTGAAGAAAAGTGATTCCTTAATTGTTTTTACTCACATATTAAAGATTAATAACAACTGTAAGGAGAAGATAAAGTCCCTGTGAGTATAAAGAATCAATTAAACAATTTTTGAGCTAGTTATATTGATTTTTTTTTTGGCCGAATAGTTATATTGAATTAGTTACAGTGATGTTGATTACTTAAGTTTTTCTTTTTCATTGTAGAAAATGAAAGAGCATAGGTGTCCTTGTGGGCATAAATACTGAACGATGCCATAGAAGGGTCATTCACGTTTTGATTGCCCAAATTATCTGATATCATAACATATCACATTTCACATACACTGAACTTATTATCACATTTCACTAATGTGATTTCAGGGTAATGGTTATCTATATAAACTCATTCTTGTCTCAACTTTGAAGAACCAACACACACTTCCTTCATTTCTCTAGCCCAATATGATGAATGAATTTTTTTTTTCTATCTATCTCACTCTGTTCCATGAACAACATGAAGCCTAGTGTGCCAAAAAATGACGAAATTGACATGTTATTATAAAAATATATGTATTTTGCGTGCATTCATTCTTGGTATATCGGAATGCAACACCAACTATTTTAAAAATTTCAACCATGAAGATCTAGCTAGTAAAAAAAAAGATTCATAAAATTTAATAAATCAAAATAACAATCCTAAATCTTAGGAAGTCATAACCAACTTATTAATATCCAACAATATTGAATTATAATATTACCCTAATATCTTTAATTCAAAATTTGAATCTTGAAATCAAAATCAAATCTTGAATTCAAATTCAAATCCAAGTCATGACTCTAATTAACAAAACATTTCCATTAATTAAAATCACCATATATGAGGCGCCACCCTCAATCTCATTTTGCCAATATTAGTGAATTTAATAAATCAATAATCTCCTAACTTTTAGGAAGCTTATCTAATTTATTATTCCCTAATATTATAAACAAGAATATAATTGTAAATAGATTAATCCAATTAACTATTTAACAATTAATATATTTAAACTTGTCTAACAAATCTAAATATCACAAACGTAGATATTTATTTAAGACAAGACTTCATGTCCTGAGACATTCAACTACGTCTTAAATTGTATCACCAAAGTGACTCACGAATTAACCCTAATTCGTGTCCCAATGCGACATCTTGATCCTGCTCATGTGTGACCCAGCAGGCCTCACGTTAAGTTGGCAGCAAGTCATCTCTATGACTCACAAGTTGAGAGCGGACTCTAGCAAGGACTACCCAAAACACGTGAGTTATCGCTTAACGCCAAAACGACTTAACCTAAGTACCACCTTGACATGATCCCTATTGTCACACGATATCTTGGTCATGGATTAGGCACGGGAAAGTCATCCATAATCCAAACCACAACTTTCTCGATTCCCTGAGTTAGTCCCATTTCCCTGTGTGGCCACACATTCCTTGGACAGACTCATTGAGGGCGCCAGTTAGATATCTCTCATCTTTAATGAGGGACAAAATCCCATTTTGGTCAACCACATTCCTCAGCACGGTAAACAACCAAACCCGTACCTAGCCTGTATGGCTACCCTGCTACGGGCAACGTTGGACTAGGCCAAAGTCTGACATCTACAACGCCGGAATAGTCAAGACCTCAGGTCTAAGGGCATCTTGGCAAGAGTACAGGAGAGGCTAGCTCATGACTAAAACCCATGCAGGACTCTCCGGGTCGGTCCAGCAACTTGTAACCCCTTACTCATTGCACCATGACTCTCGTAAAGCATCTAGTGCATGTATCTCTATACACCGAGGTCATGTTGGTCTTGGTTCATTCTCGCTCCCACGAGAACAATCGATCAGGGACGGATTTAGATTAATTATCACATAATTAATCAAGGACGCTATCATAGTAAACATGCTAATAATATGATAACAACATAATTTATCATCTATAAATTAATCAATATGTTCAAAACATATACATAAAATGATTGGTCCTAGGGCACAATCTCCATCATTTTCTTCAAAAAAAATTTTTTAGAACACGTGAGAGAGAAGAAAATAATTTTACCTTGAACTTTAAATCCACAATTATTATACCTGACCTTTTACCCACTTAAACCTACTAATAAATTCGTCCCACCATTGAGGTTTAGTTTTTGCTCAAAATCTAGGCGAGAGACAATTTTTTCTCTCAAGAAGATGAAGGCCTCTGCTAATTACTTCCACTTGGGCATGTCTTGACACTAGAGATCTTGGGTTGCCTCCCTTAAGCGTCCTTGTTTAATGTCCTAGACTAGACTCCTGAATCTTTAGACCTAATCAATAAACAAATAGACAAAATAACTAGTCCCCGGCAAACAAATAGACAATTATATACTCCTAAATCCTGAATCCTTGTTGATGAAGTGACATCAAACTTCTGTTTGAATGGAAGACAAATTCCACAACTTGATTCACAAGAGCCATTGCCACAAAATAATGAAGCCCAACGTACACAACCTACGATTCCTAGTAGTGGAGGTTTGTTTTCATTTCATTCAACATCTTTTAAGGTTAAAGGATATGTAATTTGACAACTTTTGATCTTCTAATTTTCAAATGATTACATCTTCCGACGACAGAAAGAAGAATGTTAGGGGAAGTTATAGATCTATAAAAGTTGATATGAAGATAAGAAATGGCGGGAAAATTCCAATAACTATGTCGAAGGATCTTGATAAACCTGTAGGGGATGGAGCTAGAGAATTTGTCAATCATTGTGGTTATGTTGTGAGGACTACAACTTCATTAAGAGATAGTGTATGGAAGGATGTATCAAGAAAACATGGTGAAACCATGTGGTTGAAGGTGAAGGTAAAAACAAATCACCTTTCTACAATACTTTTATTCATGTTAACTATCTTTGAGTAACTTAATATTATTTTATGATTGGCTTAGGATAAATTCATACCTGCTTGTGGTAAAAGAGAGGTGGACTTTCAGTTATATACATTAAAGGCTCTCCGGAAAGCCTTCAGAAATTGGAAGCATAGAACACATGCACACTATAACCAGTTTGAAACTGATGAAGATAGGTTAGCTAATCCACCAGATGATGTTGACCCTGATGATTGGGAGTGGTTGGTATCACACTACTTTAATTCTGACCCTTCATTTAAGTTATAATGCTATTAACTTTGATGAATAATCACATCATCTATTTTATAATAGAATATTGAAATTCAAATGAAACTAACTTATTGCAGAATAAGAGTGCAACAAATAAAGAAAATAGGAAAATGCAAACAACACAGCATGGTTGCGGCTCTAAATCATTTGCTGAAGTGGAGGAATCTACGGTTAAACTGATTACCTATGTATTCTCACTACAAATATATATTAATTGAATTATTATAACGTTCTTTCTTGTTCATCTATAATATTGCAGAGAGATCCTGATACTCAAGAGTTAGCACCACTGGATCATGTTTGGAAAATACAACATACCAGAAAGAACAAAGACGGGGAAGCTGTGTGGACTGATCCAAAATCACAAGAAATGCATGTACTGTTTCTAACTCCTAATATCTTGCAATATGTATATTTCTTAAGTTGTATTATATTAATCTTATAGTTTCTTGTAGGAAAAAATCCAACATGTGATGGCTCGACAATCTGAACGACCTGAAGGTGAAATGATGAATAGAACTGAGATGTTGATAGATGCACTTGGCAAAAAAATCAGGATATGTTCGAGGGAGGGGTTTTGGGGTAAAACCTCCTCGAAAACGAACCATAAGCCAAGTAGATTTGGAGCATGCAATTGAGACTGAGCGTGCTAAGATTCAGGAAGAGTTAACTCAAAAGTTTCAAGATCAGCTTGATGAAAGGGTAGCGGCTAAGCGTGCTAAGATGCAAGAAGAGATGACCCAGAAATTTGATGAAGAGATTGATCGAAGGATCAGTGCTCAATTGGCTCTTCTAATGCCAGCATTACAACAGGTGAATATGTACTCTCATTGTGGATTGTTTTTTATGGAGATTGTGCCCTAGGGCCAATCATTTTATTTATATGTTTT
>QANZ01005740.1:0-24796 GCA_003254925.1 Chamaecrista fasciculata
ATAGTACCCTACCCATACCCTAGCTGTGACCCTCTTTAACAGCGACAAATTATCTCCTCATATTCCTCATTCTCCCTGTGTTTAGTGTTCTCTTTTCAGCCGCCTTCTTCTTCTTGCTGCTAACTCCTACTTCTTTGCCCTTTTCCTGCTTCTATTTCTTTGGCCCTTCCCACGATTGGTTCTCGATTCTTCTTTACCACAACCTGATCCTTTCATTCACCTGGTGAGTCTGTTATAATCTTACTTCTCTCTTCCTTTTCTCTCTTTGGATGTTCGTGTATGACTGTGTGTATTTGTCTTATTTGTATTTCCCAATTGAAGAATATGATTGTCGGAATCTGATTTCTTCATGTTACTCTTACCCTTTGTTATTTCCTCCGCTTTTTAATTTTTTTTTTCTCTTTAGCTTGGTTTTCTCTTGCACTCTTGATGTCTTCTGCCTAATCTGCAAATCTCGTTCTCTTTTAGGACACCTATGTACTGATTCCTTGCTCTATTAGTGTACCTTACCCAATCCTATTGGGTCTTGGCTTCTGATTTTTCTTCGTTTACCCTTAACTCTCTTATGATTATTATTCCTTTTTATTAGGGTTAGATTCGTACTCATTTTAAGTCTGATTTATGAAATTAATACATATTGCACAGGTTCTTATAAAAGTGGACTCTTCATTTCCAGTTTGTGGGCATTTGCAATTCTGCGATTTACTATGGATTACCTTCCTGTTGAAGTGATCGGTAATATACTGTCCCATATTGCGTCTGCTCGGGATGTTGTGGTTGCATCAGCAACTTGTAAGAAATGGAGAGAAGCTTGGCGCAATCACCTCCACACCCTTTCATTCAATTCTTATGACTGGCCTATCTATCATGAACTAACCCCGTGTAGATTGGAAATACTTATCACAGAAACCATATTTCAAACCAGAGCACTACAGTGCTTAACCATTTTCATGGATGATGTTGATGAATTCTCAGCTGCCCCAGTCATCGCTTGGCTTATGTATACTAGGGATTCCTTGCGCCAGTTACGTTATAATGTAAGGACGACTTCAAATTTTAATATAATTGAAAAATGTGGCAGGCAAAAACTTGAAGTGTTGGCATTGGCTCATACTTCTATTACAGGTGTTGAGCCTAGTTATCAGAAATTTCCTTGCTTGAAGTCACTTTCACTGAGTTACGTTAGCATCTCTGCATTGGATCTCAGCCTTCTACTTGCCGCGTGTCCTAAACTCGAAAACTTGGCCATTGTTAGTCCGGAAATTGCCATGTCAGATTCACAGGCTTCCATAGAGCTTAGTAGCTCTTCTGTCAAAACTTTCTATGTTGAATCATTTGTTTTGGACAAATTCATCTTAGAGGCAAATTCGCTTGAGAATCTTAATTTGAAAGATTGTACCTTTGAGGTTTTTGAATTGATTGGCAAGGGAACCTTGAAAGTGTTGAAGATTGATGATGTGAGTGTCATTGATCTTGATATTGGTGAGAATATAGAGAATCTGGAGATTGTAGATGTCTATAACTTCACAATTATGTGGCCAAAATTCTATCAGATGATCTCTAAAGCGTCGAACTTACATAAGCTTCGGCTGTGGGGTCTTGTATTTGATGATGAGGATGAGGTTGTGGATTTAGAGACAATCTCCGTTTGTTTTCCTCGATTAACACACTTGTCCTTGAGTTATGATTTAAGAGATGGATTACTTCATTATGGCTTGCAGGGTCTGTCTCTTTTGGCGAAGGTGGTTGTTTTAGAACTTGGATGGACTTCAATCAACGATCTCTTCTCAGTATGGGTTTCTGGACTGTTGGAAAGATGTCCCAATTTGAAAAGATTGGTTATCCATGGGGTTGTTTCAGAGGTCAAAACCCATGAAGAGTGTATCATTTTTGCCAAATTGACTGAATCTATTCTTCACCTTGGAAGAAAATATATGAATGTAAAGTTTGAGTTTGAATATGAGTAGTGAGTATCGCCGTAACCATTCAAGCTTGTCAAGTCCTTAGGTTAGTATAAGCAAACAGGTGTTTTTATATTCCATGAGTTATTTTCTCCTTGTTTCTTCATTTCATTATGTGCAAAGCACAAGAGTTCATATTATGTGAAGTTACTGATCCTTATTGGAAAATAGATTGTGCTGTTCTACTCTTGTATCTAAGACCTAGATCTTGCCATCACATCTTTTCTTCTAGTTGTCTTCATTTATTTTCTGGAATAGGTGATTTTATACTGCTTTTTACTGCCTCACAGTATTGTTGTTCATCCTCACCGTGTTTACTTTCATGTGCTTGGGTTTCTTGCATAACGCATGTTGTTGGGTTTTCTCTGAATTTCTTTTGGATGATATGAAGGAAGGTTGTTGTCGTATGACCTATTCCACAATCTTTTCTTGCTGCTTGTTGATTTCTGTTTTAAGGAGTCAATGATTTGTCCGAAGCTTATATTCTCAGTTCTACTTATTGACTGGCTCGTTATAAAACATATGATGATTTGGAAGCTTAGGATTTGTTCATTTGTTCTTATTTTATATTTACAATGCGAAAACTCAATTCTGCAATGATTACTGATCCAATGAAAGAAAAAACAAAACAGTGAAGGGGAGTTAATCTGCGTGCTAAAGCAGTATCACGTTCTTGCCTCTTTATCATTAGATAAGAGTATCCGTTCGATTTATGTCTTTGGATCCTATTATTGTTGGTAAGATATCAATCGAACGCCTCTTTATCAGCCTCTAAATTAATTTAATTTTCATCTAAATTCAAATTCAGACTCAAATAATAAAATTTTAAAATATAAGTCAGATATAGATATTTAGACAGTCCCTATTTGTGAATATGATCTCATGTATTTATCAAAGAAGTATAGCATATTATTAAATGAAGTACATCAAAAACAATATCCATCTTTGATATTCTGAATGCATTTTTCTCTTTTCTTGCGTGTGTTTCTGTTTAAACTTTGAGTGAAATATTGCAGAAAGTTGGTGATAGATAAAAACCACTAATCAGCATTGCAATGATTATGTAACGTTGATATGACCCAGATAATGATGATAACAAATGGTCATTGGATGTACCTGTCCTCATCTACGAAAGAAACATGGATACCCCGATATCCACTTAAAGTCTTCAACGGTAAGCTTGTGTTTGTTCATGTATGGATACTTAATTATTTTGACGAGTATTATAAAGTAATACGAGGTGTGTGTACTGTATAAATAATTAATAACGGCCCATAATGTCATAAGTCGTTGTTGATAATTTGGTTTAGTTACACGTAATATCTAATCTGATTGACGCAATCAGAGACAAAACACAAAAATAAGAAGGAATACTCCATGTGTCTCAATCTAGACACGTCAGACGTCACGCATAAGCCTATTATATAAGTGGACAATAATAATCAATTTCAGCCTCTCACGCACAAATTCACAATTATTGGAGTTCATTAGCACCCGCGTATTAGTTCCACAACAAAGTTTTTTTTTTTTTTTTTAAAAACGAGAACAAGAAGAACAAGTTTCATCTTCAACACAAAGAAACAGCTTAATTATATTCCATTTCTTTGAAATATATCAAATATTATTTTCATAGCACATCAGTAAAACTTCGTATGCTCTCACTCCATAATTAATTACTAATTACAACAGCTAATCATCACTAATTTATTTCATGATGGCTTGATTGACCGATGACGATTGTGGCTGGCTATTAGTTAGGCTCCCAATTTAATAAAAATAATACTAATGGTTTTATCTTCTTGCAGGGTGTTCAGATAGGACAACTTAAGTTCCTTCTGAAGGCTATTAATTTGTCTGTTGCCTTTTGAGCTTTGGTTTTGAAACCTCGTGCTGTTGTTCATTTCCTCGAAACACTGCAGCAGGANGGAGATTATCTGGAGCAGGGGCAGGATATCTATCAATATTAATCACCACTAATTAATTAAGTAATAATGATGAATAAGTAGAAGTAGAATTACCTGTAGCTTTCTTCTGCGCTCAAGCTGGGCCTGAAGAAGAACAGACTCTCTGTTCTTGATCATCCTCCTCTGCCTTCTCGACGGGACCATCAATTATCCTCTTTCTTCCCGAATTCTCACTACCCCTGCCTTCACCAACAAATCCTCCAGTGTTCTTCATCATATTATTCATGCTCATGCCTCCTGCTTTCTCAATATTATTATTAATAGTACTATTAATGGAAAGGCTTGTTGTTGGTTGTCTTCGGCGTTCCAGATACTAGTGAGAAACTCGTCCATGTTCATCGACCCCAAATTCTTGCCTTCCCAAGCTTCACACTACTACTCTTCCATTATTATTATTATTCTTCTTATTCGGCTTTTCATTTGATTCTCGTAATGCCGATTCCACTTCCCTTTCCCAATTTATGAATTTATATCACCCTCCCCACCATTATTTCTCTTTTTCTTTTATTTACTATATTCTCTCTTACCTTCCTACAAAAACCAACATATATATAAATTTTATATTTTATATTACATATAAAAAAACATATCTATATCACTCCATGTTATATACACCCTGCAGCACCGTTAATTAGATAATAATCTAATATTTTAATTTAGAAAATTAACCCAAACAAGAGTGTGCAAGTGCTACAAGCTGCTAAGTGTGCCTCTTCTATATATATATATATATATACTAGGGCTTTTCGTGCCCGTTAGGGTACGAGAATATGTATATAACGTTTATTTTTTATATTTGTAGTTATTTAATGACTAAATAGTATATTTTTATTATTCAAGGATTAAATCATTAGAAGTGTGAAAATTAAAAGACTAAATAATAAGTTTTTACTTTCTTAAATCTCATTTACTATTTTCTCTCTCCCATTATCTATACACTTAGCTAATTATTAAATTTCACATGTTTATTTCTTATTTTTTTTAATTTTTAATTTAATTATTTTTTACCAATTAAAAGCACACTCACACATATCTATAGTAGGGGTGTTCAGCGGTTCGGGCCAACCCGCCAACCCGCAAAAACCAACCCAACCCGCAGGTTTGGGTTGGTTTGGTTTGGGCTGGCGGGTTGGTTTGGTTTGAAAATTCCTAGCCCGCAGTGGTTTGGGTTGGGCTGCGGGTTTCAGAATTCTGAGCCCGCTCAANTATATTTGATTTATAAATTATTTTTCTTAAAGGTTTGTGTAAACGTACGTCCTCAAAACATGATATCCTTTTTCTCATTTTCCGGGTTCGATAACAACATTTAAGTATTTTATATTTTTTCAATCTAATCCAACATTTAAGTGTTGGCTCTCAACATCAGCTGCATCGAATTAATTGCAATATCCGAGCGAAAAGTTTTTAATTTGTATTCGTTGCAAAACAACTGAATGTATAGATCGACTATATATGGACATGCACTTTAATGTATATAATAACTATTGAGACTGAAATTTATAGTGCCTTTCTTCAGTACGTATACATAATGCATGTCAGATCTAAATTTGAGACCATTGGTAGGAAATTAAAGGATCATCCTTTTATTTGTGTTAAAAATAATGAATGGATTTTAATTGTAAAGGAGGATGGACATTAGCACAGTCGATTAATAAATTTCTCCTATAGGAAAGGTGGCATGAATCGATAGACCTGAAATCAGTACTAATGAGCATACAATTAGTGGCTCAAATCTATGTTTGTTTTAATCAAGTAGCACGCATGAGTAAGTAGAAACCTGGAAGTTGAGCTCGATACTCCAGTAGTGGATCAAACTTCTAAGTAAGAAAATTAGTGGTGGAACAATTAACAAGTGTTTGAGATATGTCCAGCTAGTACATGAGGAAGTGGGAAATTAATTTAAAAGAGGAATAGGATGATCAGAGAGGGTCGATGCGCGCGTTTTTCCGTGAAAGCGGTGACCATGCACACACTTATATTCTCAGTATAGGTAGTAAGCTCTAGCTAGCTTAGCTAAGCCCTGCAAACTTTATATAGTAACCACCTTTCTTTATCAACTGGGGCCTCCAATTAAATTACGCTACCCCACTAAAAAAAACAACGCCAGTAGACCCTAAACTAATTAATTAAATAATTATATATCCTATCCTATATAAGTATTGAAATGCTGGAATACAGAAAGTGTCCCATATACAGAATAAAATTCAAAAACCCAGTGCTGGCCACGTTTGGGACAGGTGTCACCGTTGCAAGCTAGTTTAGGTTGTGGGCTCAACACGTATCCTTTGCTTTGCTTCAGGTGGAAACGCACGTCCAATTATTTGTGGTCTCTCATCTGAAATGATCTAAGCGTCAATAATCATTCCTTGGAAGCTGCACCTCTCTCTCTGATGAGGGATGGTCATGCCTCAATCTTTTTCCTTCCTACCTTTTGTCCCTTACATTCACATAATCACAATCACATTCACATTCACATTCACATTCACATGCTTACCCATAGCCTGCGCCCTCTCGTATTCCAATCTCATTCCACAACCAAACGCATCTCCCGTGCCCAATATTTTAATTATTGGGCTTTCCAATACCAGTTATAGCTACTTGGGCCAAAACCCAAGTAGTAGACAATAGAAGGAGAGGTAATATATGGTGTTTCCCATAGGTCTAGTGTATTTCCTAATGAGCCTTGGTTTTGTTGGATTTATCTAACAAGAGTTTTAGGACACATTTTAAGATTTTTTGATTGGTTAGTAGAGCATCTCATATCTTGAAATTTACGAAGATTTATTTAAAAGATAAATTTTAATGTTTGAAAACTCACTTGACCAATCAAAAGAAACATTAACATGTGCCCTTAGGGCACATGTTAGAAGGATCCTGTTTTGTTATGTATAATTTTTTGGGTAAATTACAGAGAAGGGCCCTGTGGTTTGACCCAATTTCAGATAGGGTCCATGTGGTTTAAAAAGTTTCAAATTGGGACCTGTGGTTTGCTCTGTTAACAAAAAGGGTCCTGAGGTTCGAAAATCTTGGCTAAAATACTATTTTAAGACCCTAACTATTAATTTTTATGCGTTTGACTCCCGATTTGTGAGAGAAGGACTTTGACGTAACAAAAGAAAAGTTTACAGGAAATAAATGAAATTTCACCCAAATTTTCTAGTTGCTCTATGCTCATCGTCGAACTAGATCTATCTCTTCATCGCCGGAATCTATCTCACCCAATCCTCATAAGCATCCTTCACAGCTGAAACTAGCAACACAAAGGCTAATGGCAGAAACGAAACCCCCACACCAAAAACGGCAATCTGAGGAAGCTGATTAAGAATGGCAATTATTAAAAAATAAATGTAAGCAACTCTATGAAACTGTTCAAATAAATTCCTGGGCAAAAACGTGAAAATGGAGTATTTCGCAGTACGAATTGAATTTCCAGCAAATCGAAACCCCTCATTCGTCGTCTTCACAGGATCGTCTATATACACCAATCTAGCATCTTCGTCGCTGATTTCCTTCTGAGACGTGCTCATAGCTTCCGAATCGGATCCCTTCGAGTTCGACCCGTACGAGTAATTCACTTCTCGGGTCGAATTCCAACCAGCGTCCCTAAAATTCGAGGAATTCTCAAGTAGAAAATCGGAGTCCATGGCGAAAGAAGTCGTATATTCCGGCGATGTCATCGGTTTTCGTATTTTTGGGTGAGATAGATTCCGGCGATGAAGAGATAGATCTAGTTCGACGATGAGCATTCTGGAGATAAAGAGCAACTAGAAAATTTGGGTGAAATTTCATTTATTTCCAGGAAACTTTTCTTTTGTTACGTCAAAGTCCTTCTCTCACAAATAGGGAGTCAAACGCATAAAAATTAATAGTTAGGGTCTTAAAATAGTATTTTAGCCAATATTTTCGAACCTCAGGACCCTTTTTGTTAACGGAGCAAACCACAGGCCCCAATTTGAAACTTTTTAAACCACATGGACCCTATCTGAAATTGGGTCAAACCACAGGGCCCTTCTCTGTAATTTACCCTACTTTTTTTATTGCACTTTTAGTCTCATATCTTTTAGTCAGATGCAAAATTGGTCTCATATGGTCTCATTTTTTTTGTTGAAAATTTGGTCACATATCTTTGTAAAACGTTTTACCATTGGTCTAGGGATGGCAACGGAAAGGATACCCTAAATTGTTTTACTATCTGTATCCGTAAAACCATTACAGTATCTGTATCCTATCTTATCTGATATCCGGTATCCAACGGATACCCTAAATATCCGAAATACCCGAAAATAATAGATATAAGATAGGATATCCTAATTTGAAAATCGGATATATTCGATTTTTGTTAGCCAATATCCGTTAATTAAAATAAATTAATTAAAAATATAATAAAAATGTATAAAATATAATAAAATTGTTATATTATAGGGTATCGGATATCGGGTACCATAACTATCCGTTCATTTTGGACGGATATCGGATAGTTGATTTTTTATTTTTAAATATTCGTACTCTATCCGATATTCGGTATCCGACGGATATTAAATATTTTTTACGGGTGAATTCGGACGGATATCCTAAATATCCACCCAAATTGCCATCCTTACATTGGTCCCATAATGTGCAACATTTTGCAAAGATATGAGACCAATTATGCAACTTGAACAAAAGATATGAGATCAATTTTGCAATCTGACCTAAAGATATGGAACCAAAAGTACAATATGGAACCAAATTAAGACTTAAGAAAAGGTTATGAGAAGAAAAGTACACTTTAGCCTAATATATATATATACATATTAGGCTAAAGAGCAAATTTGGTCCCATATCTTTTGCTCAGTTCCCAATTTGGTCTCATATCTTTGGGTCAGGTCCCAATTTGATCCCATACCTTTTTCTGTTGCATATTTGGTCTCATATCTTTGGGTTAATTGCATAATTGATCCTATATCTTTAGGTCAGATTTTAAAGTGGTCCTATATCTTAAAAGATATGAGACCAAAATTGGGATTTTTGCAAATATATAGGACTAAAATTGCAACAAAAAAGATACAGGACCAAATTGGGAACTGAGCAAAAGATAAGGGACCAAATTTGCACTTTGACCTATATATTATTATATATTTTTGTTTATTTATCTAACAACTTTTTTTTATAAAAATAATACTAAAAAATTATATTATGTAATACAAACATCCGTTTATTGCACAGAATACACTCTGAGTCTATCAGATGTATATCTTCATTTGAGCGGCCATGTCCATAGCAAACTAGCCAGATACAATCATCTAGACTTCATCCATCCTAATAATGCTTTTGAATATTATCCAACTTTGATATCTTTATAATTAAATTCCTAATTTAGTATAAGTATAATGTAGTATTATGATATGATATTAATTTATTTATGGGTCAAAGTGCATTTTATGTCCCATAACTTTTTGCTCAGGTCTCAACTTGGTCCCATAATTTTTTTGTTGCACTTTTAGTCACATATCTTTTGCTCAGCTTGCAAATTTTGGTCCCGTATAATTTTTGTCCCACTATATCTTTTGGTCAGGATGCAAAATTGGTCTCATATCTTTTCAAAATGTTTCACTTCAGTCCCACCTAACTCAAAGATATGAGACTGATTATGCATCTAACCAAAAGATATGAGACCAATTCTGCAACCTAACCCAAAGATATGGGACCAAAAGTGCAGCATAAGACTAAATATGCAACTTGAGCAAAAGATATGAAACCAAAAGTGCAATAAAAAAGTATATGACCAAATTGAGACCTGAATAAAAGTTATAGAACCAAAAGTATACTTTGACCTTCTTTATGTAATTTAATTAATTCTATATAGTTAATGTAATTTGATTAAGTCATGGATCATTTAGAATCTACATAAAAATTGTTTTGGATCATTTGCCTAGGTCATTTAATAATGTGAGCACAGATACATTTATAGCAAAAAAAAAACATAGTTTGGAGAATGAATCTTTGCACGTGCATTGCAATTCAATATTTATGGTCGTTGAAATATACTCTACATATACATGTAATAAATATGTAAGGATTGCTTTAGAATAATGTCTAAGTGATAAATGCTAGGATTAACGTTTAGGATTAAATTATAAGATTTGCATTTAGGTAGTCTACCCGTGCATCGCACGGGTCAAAGGCTAGTCTATCATAATATGAAGACCTAATTCTTTTAGGTGAGAATAAAAATATTAAGATTATGAAAAATTATTCTTGAGATTTGAGAATATAACATTTATGAGACAATATTTTTACTCTAAGTATTAAATGTGAGATTAGACTACTTTAAACTTTATGATGATCTCGAGAAAATGTTTTAAACTTTATGATCTCGAGATAATGTTTTAAATTTATGTATCAAACGGTCACTAAGTATTTATTAAACTCACACAAATTTGTTTTTATTTGATTTTTTCTTAAATTTGTTCAATCTATTTATCATAAAAATAGTTACATTTTATTTATATATAGAGTCAATTGTTAGTAATATTTTTTTTTGTTTACCACATACTTAAGATATAAAAATAAAATAAATAAGTCGAATGTTGCTCATCCAATTATGGGCCTGTTTGGGAGGCCATCTCATTTAATCATCATCTCATCTTAGAATTGGATGAACAGTACTGGTTAGGTGTTTTTTGGAACCTCCATCTCATCTCATCTCATCTCATCCACATCATCATCTCATTCACAACATCATCTCATTTTCTCTTACAATTACTAATCTATCCCTACTTATACACCTATAATTACCTATACTTTAATACAAATAAAAAAATAGACAAAATAGTAATTTTACATAGCCTCATTTATTACACTTATAATTTTCTCTCTCTATCTATCACTTCTCATCATTTTTTTCTCTTTTCCACTCACACACTTTTTCTCTTTCTCTCTCTCACACACATACACCTCTCTCTCTCTCTCTCTCTCTCTCTCTCTCTNATAAAATAAGACAATCTCAAATATTGCATTTTCTTCAATTTTCGGTTATTCTGAGTTTGGATATGTTTTATATATGTGGACAATGGTTCTATTTATATTTTTTTGTCAAATTAAAGGACTCCTAAATCTAATAACGGTAATGTATTGAATGGAAAAAATACAAAATGACCCACGTGTATGTACAGGATGGAAAAATATAGGGTTAAAGGGTCAATTTAGTCCTAAATGTATGCCTTAATATTCATTTTGGTCCATTATATTTCAAAATATTCAAATTGCTCCTAAATATTTGCAAAATGTTTCATTTTGGTCCCAACTATTGAATATGGCTTGTTTAGAGCTACGTATTGTTCCCAAAGAATACTTTCTCTATTTGGTTGGGACCAAAACGAAACATTTTACCAGTATTCAGGACCAAAATGAATCATTTTGCCAACATTTAGGACCAATATGAACATTTTGAAACATAATGGACCAAATGAATATTAGGGCATACATTTTGGATCAAAATGAACCATTGACCAAACATTTTTGTGTTGTTTTGTTATTTGCATTATGGTCCTCAAACTATTCTTTGTTATTTTTTTTCGTTGGATTTCACAAATAGATCCGATTATTGTTGACTTGGATTTCGTGTAAGCCCCAAGTTATCATTTACACATGTTAGGGATTGATTAATAAGACCGGTACAAATTTATGGACCAAATTGTATTCTTAAAAATAATTCCAATATTATTTTCATTTTGGCCCATCATTTCATCCACTTGGATTGACCTCTAACCCTTCATCCAAAATTTTCTCATTCTCACGCTTTCCAATACAATATCACACTTTCCAATATCATCTCATCTCAATATTATTCCAATCAAAACACAACCAAACACCTATCATCTCATCTTATTATCTCCATCTCATCTCATTATTTCCTACCATTTCTACCCCTATACAAATTACAAAAATCCATAAACTTATTTCTACCAACCATAATCATTACATACCCTTTTATATAATTTCACACTCTATTTAACATCATTTTCTCTAAAATCACCCAAACACTAATACATCATCTCATCTCATCCAATTAAAAAATAATCTCATCCCATCCATTTGATTAAACTTGGATTAAAATCATATTGCTCAATGAGATCTAGCATGCATGATATACAATAAAAATACACACAAAGAAATTAAATAATAGTTGTACAAACTTTTTTGAACGCTAACATGTCTTAGTTAGTAAAATTATTAGTTAATATAATCTTTTAATTATTTTATTTTTGTAGTTGATGATATGATCAATTTCAGATCTTCAATATTCAATATTTCATTATGTGTGAAGCTTTAACTTGTAAGTATATTAAATGAAATTGAAGGTTATATAATTCGAGATTTTTTGAAAAAATGAGACATGGTGCACGGTAGATTTCGATTATGCTATTAATAGACAAATTTTAGGAAGAAAAAAATATACTTTTCTAAATCATTGATTTAGTAATAGGGTCTCACACACATTATTTTCTTTTTTAATTATTTATTATATTGTCATATTCTTTTTATAAGATAAATTTTATAAGTAGCTCAAAAAATTTAATCAAATTATTGTTCATTGAGGATATATTATTAGACAAATCAAATATTCCCCATGGACTATTTGATTAATTTCATAACCAATAGAACTACTAACACTTCATTTGTTGATCAACATCATTCATAAAGTTCCCAAAGCATTGACCATAAATTTATCTAACAATAGTGTATATAAAAAAACTCAATAAATTGTATAATTATTAAAAAAAGAAACTAATTTGGTCCCTCATGTATTTACTTTTTTTCAATTTACTTTCTCTTAGATTTTTCTTCACAATTTGTTTTGTTATCAAAGTCAATCCATTTGTCTAAGTTTTAACTAATTAAATTGACGAGGTAACAATGTTAATTGAAAATGAAAAGTAATTAACTAGTTGATGACATGATATATTCATTGTCATGTAAACATGTTTTTTATACTTCTTTGCAATTTTTTTTTGTTATGAAAATAAAATTTACTTACGCATGAGCTAAAATATTTCAACATTAATTAATGATATTATATCTTCAATTACCGATAATATGTCATCTAGTTATTTAAATATTGGATAGTGAAACCAACACCGATAACGAATAAATTTGTGAGGAACCAAATTGAGAATGAAAACCTACGAAGGATCAATTTGAGGATACAATAATATGTGAGTTACCAAAATAGAGTTTTAATTGAAATGTAGATGACAACTTCACATTTAATTAATTTATCATGTAATAGTGTGAGAATTAGACTATTCAATAAATCAAAAAAGTATTCGGTTCACGATTCGTTCAATTTAATTGATTAAATTGGTGATTGAATCAGACTATTATTAATAAATAATAATTATTAATAATTTTAAATATAAATAATATTTGAAATATGATTATTAGAATTATAAGTATAACAAATAGTTATAAAGTAATAATTTATCTCAAATAATTAATGTTATGATACAATAATTTATGTAAAGGGAAGAAAATTGATAACAACATAATTTGTTTTGGGGATTAAATAGAGCAAAAAAACTTAGGTATTGTGAAAAAACCAACTTTTTAAGGGAATAAATTGTAAAAATATCAATTTATGAGGGATCAAATTAGAATTTTAATATTTTAATTGAAGTGAATGACTCTTTAATAGCTCATCAGTTCAATCCGATCAAATTATTTTCAGGCCAATCCGGTCCAACTGTCCAAAAGGGTTTCAATGTCGATTAAGCTTACTCTTTAGCCTGATTAGCGGTTGGACTGGTAAGACGACCCAATATGAATTTGACACACTGGTTAGATGCTATAATAAAAAATTATTTTTATACTAAATTATTAATGAAAAATGAATTTTTTTAATTATTCCAACTAAATTGATTTTATTAGTATTAATCAGGAAATAACTTCAGAATATAAATGATTTTTCTATATTATGTTTAATTTCAAAATTATTAATAATTTTAAATTCAAGATTTGAATAAATCTCAAAAAGTTGATTGACTGGGAACAAACCCTACAGTAAATAAGTCTCAGTTTACTTGTAAAAGTATAGTAATAATTAATCAAATTTTAGTTCACTCGATAATTCCTTATAAATGACACAAAAATTAAATCATAGTAATTAAACTTATAAGTAACATAGCATCACGGTACTAAATACCTATAACAATTCATATTGAGAGATATAAAATTAAGAATACCTATACTGAGAAATATAAAAACTAAATACAATTACAATCACTAATGCACTTTACTTAGCCAACAAGAATAACCAGCTCTAAACAAATTATATAACAAAAAATGTTCATATATAATCAATCCGGCAATTAAGACATGTGTATGGGAAATTTATATCCTGATTTATTTAGTCATGTATGATGTATCTTTGATTTATATACCTATGATTTATTTATTTTTAAATTAAGATTTTTTTAAAAGAGAAATTTTTTATATAAGTCATAAACTACATCAAGATTAATATATATTATCATCATTCAATATATAAAAGGAAGAGTCAATTCATACAATTATATATGTTTTTTATAAAACATAAGATTAATATCAATTAATAATTTTGATAAATTATCTTTTATTATTCTTCCATAAAATCTGCCTCAATAAAATACCATAGACTTAATTTTTTTTTGGCCGAACTATAGACTTAATTAAATTTGCAATGCACTTATTTAAATCATCCAGGAAATATACTTCAATATATCTTTTAGGGTAAATTATACTTTGGTACCCTGTGGTTTGACCCTATTTCACTTTGGTATCCTGTGGTTTGAAACCTGACACTTTGGTACCCTGTGGTATTATCTATTGACACTTTGGTACCATTTCGAGCTATTTTGTAATTTTAACCATAACAAATTTTGCAAAAATTACATATTTACTCAAAAAGATTTTCAAAAAATTTTCTTCATCACAATCTCAAGAACGGACGGTGAATCTACACAATTGATTTCGCGAGACCTGATGAAATCACAGCAGTTAAATAACTGGAGGAAAGAATTGAAACTATATGCGTCTTTTTTCGTGGCCGTTTGAAGGACTAGGAGGCCACCGAGTTTAAGAGTCCGGTCGATCTCATCGGCGAATTCCGCCGGACGAATCGAGTGTTCGAGGCCGCTGTTGCCGGAGAAAACGAAATCGAAGGTGTCGCCGGGGAAAGGTTGCCAGCGTCCGTCTCCGAGAACGATCAACTGCAGAGATGGTTTCTCGAAGATTCCGATGGATTCAAGGACGCCGACTTCCTTCAGTGCGAGGACGTCTTCTCCGGTGGGAGTATCGACGCAGAGAGCTTTGGAATCTTGGAGGAGAAAACTCTCAGCGATCAAATCGTGGAATATGGCGGTGTAGTATTCGACGGATCTGCAGAATTCGTCTTTGACGGTGATGGTGTAAGCGAACCTTGCGAGGAAGACGAGGACGGCGAAGGAAAATAAACGAACAAGAATGTTCCACAAGAAACTGTGTTTTACTAAGGGAGGATCCATGGATTTATGAGGCGCTGTTCATTTGGTCCCTGTATTTATGAAATAGCCGAATAGGTCCCCGAATTTGTCGAACGTTAGTCAAGTTAGTCCCTCCATCAAGTAGACATCCCAAAAAAGCTGACGTGGCACGTTAAGTGCTGACGTAGCCCGTTAACTGCCACGTCAACATGGGTTAAACTGAAAAAAAAAAATTTGCCACATGTGTAAATTTTCGCCACCTCAACATTATTACTTAAAAAAAACAGAAAAAGCCTGATTTGAACAATTAGGTCCTTGACCATTTTTATCCATTATTTTCAATTCCCTCTCTTTTTCATTATCTTCATTCATTTTAGTCCCAAATCCTCAAAATAAAATTGTAAAGTGTCCCAAAACTCTTCCAAACATTACAATTTAGTTCTTAAAAGTATTAAAGACCCTAAAACCTAAACTCTAAACCCTAAAATCCTAAACCCTAAACCCTAAACCCTAAACTCTAAACTCTAAAATCCTAAACCCTAAACCCTAAACCCTAAAATCCTAAACCCTAAACCCTAAACCCTAAAATCCTAAAGCCCTAAACTCTAAAATCCTAAAACCTAAACCATAAACCCTAAAATTGTAAACCCTAAACCTCTAAAAAACCACTCTCTTGCAATTTGGTCCCTGGGTCCTCAAATTTATTAAATCAGAATTAAAAAAAAAACATTTTGATCCCTAAATCCTAATTTCATCATCATCATCATCTTCATCTTCATCATGATCATCTTCACCCTCATCACCTTCATCATCTTTGCAAAACGAACTGCTCCTGTCAACTCCAGCGAAACTCAACTGTCCGTCTAAATCTGTCAAACCCAGATCTGAACAACCTCCACGAAAATGCCAGAAACAGTCGTCGAACAACCACAGAAAACGACGTCCAGATCTGCCCGGAAACCTCCACCGAAAACGTGCCGATCTCCCATGCTCGTGACCCATCTCACACTCACGCGAATCACTGTCATCGACGAACATTGCTCATGAACCACCAATCTCCGCCGGAAAAGACGATGTGAGTTGGAACCCCGTGCTTGCGATATTTGCGTTCTTGATTCGAAAAGCAAAAGCCCCTTTGGAATTTAGTTTAAATTCCAAATAGGCCCTCTTGTGTTTGTTCAAATTGCAAAGATGATGAAGATGATGAAGGTGATGAAGGTGATGAAGGTGAAGAAGAAGATGATGATGATGATGAAAATGAAGATGATAATGAAATTAGGATTTAGGGACCAATTTTTTTTTTTAATTCTGATTTAATAAATTTGAGGACCTAGGGACCAAATTGCAAGAGAGTGGTTTTTTTAGGGGTTTGGGGTTTAGGGTTTAGGGGTTAGGGTTTTAGGGTTTAAGGTTTTAGGATTTTAGAGTTTAGAGTTTTAGGATTTTAGAGTTTAAGATTTAGGATTTTAGAGTTTAGGGTTTTAGGGTTTTTAATTTTTAAGAACTAAATTGGAATGTTTGGAAGAGTTTTGGGACACTTTATAATTTTATTTTGAGGATTTGGGACTAAAATGAATGAAGATGATGAAAAGAGGGGGAATTGAGAATAATGGGATAAGAATGGGTGAGGGACCTAATTGCTCAAATTAGTTTTTTTTAGGGTTTAGGGTTTATGTTTTAGGGTTTTAGGGTTTAAGATTTTAGGGTTTAGGGTTTAGGGTTTAGAGTTTGGGGTTTAAGGTTTAGGGTTTTAGGGTTTAGAGTTTGGGGTTTGGGGTTTTGGGGTTTAAATTTTAGGGTTTTTAATACTTTTAAGGACTAAATTAGAATGTTTGGAAGAGTTTTGGGACACTTTACAATTTTATTTTGAGGATTTGGGACTAAAATGAATGAAGTTGATGAAAAGAGGGAGAAATGAAAATAATGGGATAAAAATAGGTCAGAGACCTAATTGTTCAAATCAGACTTTTTTTTTAAGTAATAATGCTGAGGTGGCGAAAATTTACAGAGGTGGCAATTTTTTTTTTTTTCAGTTTAACCCATGCTGACGTGACAGTTAGCGAGCCACGTCAGCACTTAACGTGCCACATTAGCTTTTTTGGGACGTCTACTTGACGGAGGGACTAACTTGACTAACGTTCGACCAATTCCGGGACCTATTCGGCTATTTCATAAATCCAGGGACCAAATGCACAGTGCCTCGTAAATCCAGGGACCAGAATGGTAGTTTACTCAATCTTTTTTTTTTTTTTCTTACTGCACATGTTAATTTAAAATTTAAAAATTCTATGTCAGCAAATAAAAAAAAATTAAAAGCCAATAAAATCCCCTTTTCTTTCTTCAAGAAACACACGGTACAAAAATAGAGCTTAGCCTTAAAGACTAATTGAGTAGTGAGTTCCATGATAGCACCAACAGTGTATGATGATGTCTCCATCGTGAATCTTGAGAGCCTTGACTACTTTTCTTCCTCATCAGGCTTTGTCCTGGGAGCATCTAAAGAAGTAGCATCTGGTTTTGCCATCACAAATCCCTTATCGTGTTCAGAAGGTTCGGGATGGTTGATGTTGCTTGACCATTATTAATTAGAGAAAATCTACTATTTAGAATATGAATTTATACCGAGTCAATTAATCAGTCTCTAAATAAGTTATTAAATTATTATAATTGTCAACAATTTAATCTTCAGGTCGAATCCAATGACCTAAAATTAATTCAAAGAGACCAAATAGTATTAATTTAATATAAATTCAAAGATCAAAAAGTAAAAAATTAATTCAACTTCAGACATCAAATAGTATTAAATTAGTACAAATTCAAGAACCAATAAAGTATAAAATTAATTTAAATTCAGGTACCAAATTGTCACTGGGGCCAAATAGTTGATAATTTAACTATTTCGAAGACTAAATTGTGTATTTCAATTATTCATAGACTAATTAATTAAATCAGTGTAAATTCATAAACCAAATAATAAGTTTTTTGTATTAATTATTATCTAACTTCATTCATTAGGTGGACTTAGACAGGGATAATCAAAATACTCAATTTTAATAGGACCTTGGAATTTTATCTCATGGCTTAGATTTAGACCTAAACCCAACCAAACACATTTTTATTTTCAAAAGGCCAAAGTGTAAATTTGATCCTGTAATTTTGCTCCAGGTCCCAAATTAGTCCTATAACTTTTTTGTCTCGAATTTGGTCCTGTATCTTTGCTCCAAGTCCCAAATTAGTCATATATCTTTTTTGTCTCAGTTTTGGTCCCATATGTTTTGAAAACCTCCCACTGTTAGTCCTCCGTCTATTTTAAAGTACAGTTTAGTCCTGAAAACTTCAAGTCCCTTTCACTTTAGTCCCTGACTATCAAAATGAAAGTGAAAGAGCATCCTTGAAGATTCTCAAATCTTACATCTTGGTCCATAATCCATGAATTCTTCATGAAATGGAATAGAAATGCAAAAAAAAAAACAAAAATTAAAAGCAAATGACAGAGGGACCAAAACTGAAAATGCAGAAAATTTAAAACCCACCAGAAAATGTACAGAAATCGTCGAGAAACTCAAAAACTCATCCAAAAACCCCAATCCTCACTGAAATCTCACTCAAATAATCGCCTTCAAATGCTTTAAGAAAGAATTTTTTGAAAATCCAAACTTTTGAGGGAGGTGATAGAAGATTCCCTCACATTTGGTGATTTCGAGAGAGAAGTTCTGAAATCCCTTACATTTCTTCTATCACCTCCCTCCTCAAAAGTTTGGATTTTCGAAAATTCTTTCTTAAAGCATTTGAAGGCGATTATTTGAGTCAGATTTCAGTGAGGATTGGGGTTTCTGGATGAGTTCTTGAGTTTCTTGGCGATTTCCATACGTTTTTCGGCGAATTTGGGGCATTTTTCCGGTGGGTTTTAAATTTTCTACGTTTTCAGTTTTGATCCTTGTGTCATTTGCTTTAATTTGTGTTTTCTTTTTGCATTTCTATTCCATTTCACGAAGAATTCAAGGATTAGGGACCAATATGTAAGATTTAAGAAACTTCAAGGATACTCTTTCACTTTCATTTTGATAGTCAGGGACTAAAGTGAAAGGGACTTGATTTTTTCAGGACTAAACTGTAATTTAAAATGGACGGAGGACTAACGGTGGGATGTTTTCAAAACATATGGGACCAAAACTGAGACAAAAAAAGATATATGACTGATTTGGGGCTTGGAGCAAAGATACATGACTAAATTTGAGACAAAAAAAGTTATAAGACTGATTTAAGACATGGAGCAAAATTATAGGACCAAATTCGCACCTTGGCCTTTTCAAAATAGTATTTTGACTTTACAAACCAAACACATTTTCTAAATATTAAAAAATTGAAAATGAAAACTATTTCGAAAAAATGAAAATAAGAAATGAAAACAAAAAATGTTTGAGAAAACTAGTATTTTAGTTCTGAATTTTGCAGGCTTTGGTTATTTGGTCCTTGGATGTTCGAAATTGTACAAACCAGTCCTTGAATTATGCTAACTCGCTGAAAGTTGGTCCTTCCGTCACTCAGACATTTCAAAAAATCCGACGTGGCACGTTTGGAAACTGCCACGTCTGAAATTGGCAGATTTCAAGCAGTTTCTCTCTAGAAGGGGGTTCAGGTAAATATTAAAATAAAATTATATAATTAATGATTTGATCCCTGAAAGATGGTAGATTTCTCAATTCTCGTCCTCTCTCCACAAAAAATCTCAAATCTACATTTAGATTTCCGATTTCCCATCCCTTAAATTCGCCATTTCCCTCAACAAATTCCCCACCCTTTCAATCCTCTTCGGTTGATTTGATCCACAATCAACAACAACAACGACAATGTCCTCTTCAACACCACCCGTCCTCCCTATCTCCAATTCCCAACCCTCCGCCGCCGGCGCCGGTGCCGTCGGCGAATCTGGAGCCCCTATCACCACTCCCGCCTTCCGTGCCTTCATCAACCACATCTCCGATTACGTCCGCAATGGCCTCTCGCAACGCTGTCCTTGGGATGAACTCGTTAACCGTACCGAATCCCGAGAGTTTCTCTGAAGCAACCCTCCGAATCCGCAAGAACTACTCCTACTTTCGCGTCAATTACTACGCCGTCATCGCTTTGATTCTCGGCGAAGAGAGAGAGAGAGAGAGAGAGAGAGAGAGAGAGAGAGAGAGAGANGGGCTTTGCGTGCCCTAACGGGCACGCAAATATGTATGTAGAATAAATAAGGGACTAAATTGTTAACTTAGTAAAGAAAGAGAGACTAAATAGTAAATTTTCTCTTATTTTTAATTTCATAAACTATAATTTTAAACATGGACGACCAGAAATGGGTGGAGCCATATAATATAAGATTTAGATTATTTATGTGTTCTCATTTTATTTCTTGATTTTTGAAATAGTTTAAAAATATAAAGTTACTCCTTTTATGAATATCTTAACAGTATAAAGCTCAATCCTTTCTCTCTTTTTTTCCTGGCCAATGTNACAAGTTTTGGATAACTGAGGGGCCAATATGGAACGAAAAATAACTGAGGGACCTATTTGGAACAGTGAGCATAACAAAGGGACCAAAATAGGACTTTGGCTTAAAATTTTTAAGATTAAATCAAATATTAAAAATGTTGATTTCCTGGCCAATGTATGTAGCTTTTGTAGGGACTAAAGTGAAACCTTTTTTTTTTAAGAATTAGATTGTTTTGTGATTCACGCATTGTTTCAAATTTGGATAAAATTACATTTTGCCCCCAAGTATTTTTACAAAGTTCTTTCAAGTCCTTGAGAATTATGATTTAGGGACCCAGATGCAAAAAAAAATTATTGTCAGACTTCGGCTTGTTTGAGATGTCAATAAGTATACTATTGGAGAGATACTAGAGATGTTAGATATTGGAATGATATGATAAAATGGTGAAATTATTGGAGAAAGTGGGATGTGAAATTATTTAAAAGGATATGTAATGATTGTAGTTGGTTGAAATAATTGTATGGGTATTTTAAATTTGTGTGAGGGTAAAAATGGTAATGAAAACGAAAGATATTGAAGGATATTAGAATTAAATTTTTGGTGTTTGGTTGTGAGTCCCATGAAATGAAATGATATTGAAATTGTCTCGAAATTTGTATTGATGAAGTTGCGAAATCCCGATGACGACGTTGGACAACTTCAAAAGAATGAACAAAACCTGCAAGAGGAAACGAAGGGGTTGGGCCTCCCAAATGCACTCTGATGCCAAAGTCAGTATGTGTTCATAGAGAGTAAAGGAAAAACACAATGAAGCCTGAGTTTAGGAATAACCGAGAATGTACCTTAATGGGCAAACCAAAACCTATTTATAAGCGTTTAGAGGATAAGGTAACTTTCTACCTTGGAGGCCAAATTGAGGAGGGTGTTATAATGGTTACAAGGCGAGGCAGTTGAACCAGGTAGTTGAATAAGATAGGACCGTTGAAACTTTATGATTGTTAGAGGCTGTTAGGGGGATTGCTCCGAGGGAGATCCCCTCTAATGGGTGCTTTATCACTAGTCTCCTATGTCCTCTAGTACTTGTTACTATAGCTAAGGGAGAATTGAGAAGCTTGTATTGCTCTGATTTACACTTAAGGATCCTCTTGAAGAAGGGTTCGACGGTCTTGAGTGGAAATTGCGTAACTAAAAAACTTTAAAGGAGAAAAATGACCTTGTGGGGGAGGATCAGATAAATCCATAGATGGATGATTGAGATGGCCTTGACAAATAGGACTTGAAACTTTGGAACGAAAATTCCGTGATGTTTATCGCTCGGGAGAGGTTCTAAAGTAATTTTCTTAGCTTAACGAAAATTCCGAGGAATATTTTAGTTTATATCCAAACAGATTTTTTGTTAGTCTTAGATGTCTTTGGGAACTAAAAACATAATCCTTATATCAAATCTCTTATAAGTGATGAGGCTAAAGTTTATTTTTAGTCCCATAACTTTGACAAAGGTCTCACTTTAGTCCCATAACTTTTTTTGTTGTAATTTTAGTCTCATAACTTTTGAAAATGTCTCATCGTTGGTCCCAAACTGATTTCCATTCGTTATTTGCGATTAAATCCACTTCACCCATATTTGCCACGTCATCATTCAACTCAGTATGTTCGATCATCTTTAACGGCAGAAGATGAATGGAAATCAGCTTGGGACCAACGGTGGGACATTTTCAGAAGTTATGAGACCAAAATTACAACAAAAAAAGTTATGAGACCAAATTGAGACCTTTGCCAAAGTTATGAGACCAAAATTGCAACAAAAAAAATTATGGGACCAAATTGAAACCTTTGCCAAAGTTATGAAACCAAAAGTACACTTTAAGCAAGTGATAAAATGATGGATTTGATTTCAAGAGAAATGTGAGTCATTAGATAAATTTAATGGTCGAGATTGAATAAAATGTGAAAAAGGAAGAGGGGTGAAAGTGAGATGATCCACTCCCATAACGCCGAGAGCTTTTTTGTTTGGTAAAAGTATTAATTTCATCCTCAAACTTTACACCAACTGTCAATTTCGTCCATAAACTTTTTTTGTTGTCAACTTCGTCCTCAAATTTTACACAAGCTGTCAATTTCATCCCCAATCTTTTTTTACTGTCATTCTCATCCCCAAACTTTATATCAATTATCAATTTCGTCCCCGATCTTTCACATTTTCGTCATTTTTATCCTTTGACAGTTATGCTGGCCACTAGCCAGTAAGTTTCTTCGGGCTATATTTGTTATCGTTATTCTTCGTGCTTTTACAGTTTTCTTGTTTCCTTTCTAGCGATTCGCCAATGGTATTGGTAGGGTTTAAACGCATGAGAACTATGAGAATGAGAAAATTTACTCTAAAAAAATAGGGTTTTGTAGTTTTGAGGTTTCGAGGGAGAAAGGGTAAATGATAATCTCCGACTAAAAACCTAGGTGAAAAAAAAAAAGACAAAAAACCTAGGTGTGATTTCCGTTTTGGCTGGTAGATATCGGTGAATTTGGTGTCCAAGGAGGGTTTATTTGGGAAGAGTTGTTTCCTATTTGTGATTGGAATTGCTTTTCTTACTTTGATTTGGTTCCTATATCACTTGCTTGTTTTCGCTGTTCTGTTTTTGATTTAGGATAGGAGAGAGAAAATACGCCTATATTTATATGGTTTATAAAATTGCTCTGTATTGACACCATGGTCACAAGTTGATCGTAGATGGGTTTTCTTTGTAAAATGTTAGAAATCATAATTCAACATAATAGATTGATATTTAATCTTTCTGGACATCGACATTAGGAAATCAACACTAGTGAAAGCATAAAAAAAAAGTCTTGTTTGCTGGTTAAGTAGTTGTAAATTCCCTCTCCATTTGACATCCTACCCTATAACATTAGCTTTCACTTCTCTAGTTAATTATATTTTGGATCATAGGGAAGTTTTTGTGAGCTTTTAATGATACTGAAGTTAGATCAATATTTTTGTGTTTGTTGATTCATAGTGTGCATTTGGTTAAATTTTAGTTTACAAACGGACAAGAGAGAGAAAGGCATCATAATTTTTGCTTACAACTACTTGTGCAATTGTTTTTGCTCAACTATGCTGCTAGCATTTAGGGAATCTCTGTGATGAATTTCCTTTTATGGACTCCGGAAACCATTTCACATCTTATTTTTGTGTATGAAGTTTCTGGTTCTTTAGCAAAGGATATTGACCCAAGAATTGTTCAACAAGTGAATATGGCATCCTGTACTGGTCGTTTGTCTCAAGATCAGAACCTCGGTCTCTACATAGATGGTACTGTAACTTCTGTTCTAGATTTTAGACCTCTCTCGTGATTACTTGCTTTTGTTTATCATTTACTGGGCTAATTCTTCGAACACTATTTCAGGGGAGTCAAGTTTTAGAGGACAGAAGAAGACAGGGAAGGCTGCTGTGAGGAAACCAATTGGTGATTTACGTAACTACTTTCTAGATTTTGAACGTCTCTCGTGATTACTTGCTTTTGTTTATCATTTACTAGGCTAATTCTTCAACACTTTTAGTGGTGCAACGATTAAAATAAAATTATATAATTAATGATTTGATCCTTGAAAGATGGTAGATTTCTCAATTTAGTCCCTGAAAGATAACATTATAAGATTTTACCCCCGAAAGATGCAATTACAATCAATTTAGTTCTTTTATACTAAAATGAAGTGACAAATCTGATGTGATTATAAATTTTGTTGACATTATACTTAACTGATGTAAAAAAAATTATATTAAACATTAAATTTGAATTAATATCTTAACAAAAAGATCAGATTGATTTTAATTACATATTTTAGGGACTAAATCTTGTAATTTCATCTTTCAATGATTAAATTGATAAATTTACATATTTCAAGACTAAATTGTTGATTTAC